>JASDQU010105354.1:4107-41931 GCA_032191745.1 Picea mariana | reverse complement strand
CCCCCCCCCCCCCTTTTACCAACACGTGTTAATCCATGATACTTAGTTCAAGAACTTACATTTTATGTGTCATCACTAACAACGAGAATTCAATAGCCTTACAATAAATTAACATTGCCATCATCTTATTTTACAATAAATCACAATTAAATGACAACAAATTACCTATCAAGTCGTCAACACCAAACTTAGATTCTTATTTTATAATGCTATAAAGTACTACCTTTACATATTACCAACAATGTATTTTAATGAAATTCTCCATGCATATTACAACAACATTAAATTACAGCCAGTGTCATTACCTATCATTACAATAACCTTACAACTTAAAATAACATCAACATTATATTTAAAAGGCATATTATCAATAACTTGCAACTTAAAATAACAACATCATTACATTTATATGTTATCAATTTCTAACCTTACCTTTTAATTTACATTACACGAACATTATTCTTACACAATTCAAGACGATAATTTATGAAGACATTACCTTTATACAATACAATAGCGATCTAAAACATAACAGTTTCCTTCCTTCAAGAATAGAAAGAAAATTCATTATTTAATAAATAAATTAAAGAAAGACATCCCTTCCTTGAATAATCAAATTCACCAACTAGGAAACATCACATTTTTTTATTTGTTGAATGCTACTTTATTATTATTTTTTTTAAAACATTCCCTTCTTGTCCAAATTGGTTAATAAAAGAAGCATTCATTTTTCACTACTATTCATAAATAGCAACTGGAATCAGGACAAGGGTAATTGAAGGCGGTTGTCGAGGGAGAGATGTTCACGGTATAAAAGAAAGCCGTTAAGGGTTTTTAGGGAAAATCACCTTACTCTATTCCACGTACTGGAACGCTATTAACACGCTGTCAAGTCAATTATCAATGCCAGGTTTAGAGAGCTGTCAGGATTATAAGGTTCGCCACTTAAGAGGGAAAGACGATTGGTATCCTAGTGTAACGGGTTCAGTGTTGGTCATTTCCATTCATGAAGAATTGGTAAATCCAGCGTTACGCAAAGTTGTCAGAACTAGGGAGCCAAAAGATCTCACCATCACGTAAGGGAAAGAAAAATGCAAACCTCACGGCTACTTGCAGAGCCACCCATCTGCCTATCCAGGCTACGCTAGGGTGATGCCCAGCCACCGTCATGGGCCACGCATTGCACAACAAAACACAGTCAACACTCGCACAACAAAACACAGTCAACGACGTACCCAGAACCCGCAATTTTTAATAAATTTTTTACCATAGTTTGCATAATAAAGGTAAGTAAACAGAAGTGTACTCTTTCATCTCATAGATTGTTGTTATAGAAAAATTCCCCTGCAGACAAGTGAATATCCTTTTGGATTCTAGACCCCTATTACCAATATAGAAAAATGCAAATAGACACTAACATCCCTTTAAATATAGTTAAGCTATTCGAAAGAAAGAGAGGCAGACAGTATGATGTACCATTTTCTGAATCTTTTCCTCACTTAATCCAAACTGAACTTGATCTTCAAGATCCTTAACATGACATGATATCTGCAATTCAATGGACAGTGAAGAAAACAAAGGCTTCCTACTCTATCAAGATTAGTTTAAACTAAATTTATCCATAATAGACAAGCATGAGACATAATACACAAACTTGAAGGAAATAGGCCAAGAAGATATTAATGAGAACATTAAAAATATACTTACAGTGTCTAGATGTAGTTGCAACAACCTCTCCAAGTCCTCCTTGTCCAACCCCTTGCTCGAAAGATCCACAATTAGAATGAAAATACTTTTTCTGATTATTCTCCCCCTTTTCACCATTATAATTCCTCCTTTTATAGGGTTGAGAGGCTCAACCACCTTGTTTATATTTGGGATAAGTTGAAGATATGGCTCCATTAGTTGTGGCATCTCCCTTAGTTGCAGCCTAAAGCTTGGATTCAATCCAAACCAACTTGAATCATTTCTAGTTTTCCTTAGAGAAACAGGGAATTTATTCCGATGATTCTCTCAACCAATCGACGCTCCCTCAATATGATCAATAGAGCACTTCAACACTCCTTGATAGATACACAGAGAGCACTAGCACTCCCTACATATGAGAAGGGGAGCATGGATCCTCCAAAAATTCGTCAAGATGACCAATTCGCAAGGAAATTTTTTTTTTTTAGTTTTTCAAATGATGAGGTTTCTCCTTCCAACATGTTCTAGAGGATGCATCAAGTGTTTCCATGGTGTCATTCGCAATGTGACATATGCAGAACAAAAATGTGACATTTACGACACTTGTGACAAAATTGTGACACTTGTGATAATGAGAATATGGCATTATCAAAGTGAGGAATTTTGACGTGTAACAGATTTCCCCACAAAGTGTGAAGTCATAAGATGAAAGTTGATGAATGAAACGCTTTGTAGATTTTTCAAAGCAAGGGTATAGAGTCAGAGAACCTGGAAGAAGCTGCAAACAACCATCAAACAAATGTTATCATGTGTTTCAAACCCAAGGAAGGAAGACCTGTGCTTGGGTAACAAAGAACTTAAGGTATGGCCACCAATAAATACACTACAGATCCATGATGATATTGACTAAGGGTATAACCACCAAAGATACAATGTGGATCCATACCTCCATGACATGAACTGATCATAGCCACGAGAAATTCATAATGGAACTACAAGATGATAAAACATAGACATGGACCAATACAATGTGGATCTATGTGACAGTTTATATATCAGCATGCTCAAATGATATCCTTCACAGCCTGGGAAAAGAAGATAACAGAGTGAATTCTCAACCTAGTGTCTTCGTCCTAATCCCGATGTGGTACGAATCTAGCCATGTGAATAGATGTTTTGATGTTGAACATGGTATAAACCACTTGATTACTGGTCATTGAGGTAAACCATTAAAAAGTGTGAGGGAAATCACCAATGATGTCAATGACTCCCAAGGTACCCTAGTACAATCCAACGAATGTGCATAAATGATCTGAGTCAAAAATTTGTGGAATCATCCAATCAGAGGTCAATGGTGTAAACCTATTGTCATAGGCAAGGAGGCCTGCCATTAAGGCATGCGGGTCCTAAGGTACTAACTAGTTTCTAAGTCTTTTTCCCCGATGATTTGTTTAAGTCTACAGGAAAAGACTTGTCGAAGGAGGGCCCTGATGTATCCCCCATCATTGACACGAAATTGACATAGGAAAGAAATGTAATATGGTGAATCGAATGAGTGTGGACTGACACACAAAATGGAAACTAGCAACACTGGAGATCGATGTATTGAATTGAAACTTCCCTTAAACATGATGAGGCACCACAACTGACTTGGAAGCATTGACTCAACAAGTACCAATAATGTAATGTGATGAAAATAAGAGTACTCTTCGACTGGACGGAAATGTATGGCGACACATGGAATTGGTATGACTCAAAGACAAGTGGATTACCCAACTGTAAGACGAGATGCAAACATGTGCCATGTTCAAGGGAAAAAAAAGTTGTCATAAAGGATTCTCAAAAACTTGACCCACGTCCTTCAATTTTCCCCCCACCTAGATAGATGAGTACCTCCTTTTCATTTAACGAGCTCAAGGAGGGTAACACATGATCGATATAACTCACCTTCGGTAAGTTCCTCTTCCTTTGTTTAATGAACTGGAAGAAGTAAGGGTTCATTCCCATATGGGCCCTTCAATGTGTAGTTTAGTGAGTCCAGAGAAGGAAAACTTGGTGGCTTTTCATGTTTAGAGAGTCTAAAAAGAACTTAAAGGTGACTCCAGGGTTGTCCTTTTTCGTAATTTTAGTCTCACGAGGCCAAAAAAGAGATAAACTACCACTCAAAAGATGCCCTTTCAAACCTTTTAATGAGTGTGAAAGGAAGAAAGATCACTCGACAATCTTTTCATGTTTAGAGAGCCTACAAACAGATTAAAGGAGACTCCAGGGAGTTCCTTTTTCATATAACGTTTACGAGTCCGAAAAAGTGATAAAAGTATACTCGGTTACATTCTCATCTATTTATGAGCACAAGAAAGAAAAAATACTAATCTTAGTAACTTATTCTCATGTATTTATGAGAACGAGAAAGAACAAAGACTAAGTTTGGTATTGGTTTCATTTTTATGAAAGCTTGAAACAAAATTAAACTATGCTTGTAAATTCCCAACGTAATTTCCAAAGGTAGGGATACCTATGGATGGTTGGTACTCTGCCCCCATCTTGAAAATCTAACGTCTTAACTCCATAATGATGATGAAAGGCTAGAGACATGCCCCCCAAGCTTCGTTTCATTCGTCGACTTTGAAGTTGTCACCAATTTCTGCACTAGATGGAGAAAAAGGATAAGGGTTGATGAAATGAAGGTTCAAATATGAGACCTAACAAAAGACTTGATTCGACATCTACGATATCTAGTGAAAATACTCGACTTGTTAGGAGAGGTGACCGTTTCATTTTTTAACGAGTTTGACATAGAAAATGAACTATGCTCGTAGCTTTAGGTTCAATCCCCAGATTTTTGTTTCATTTTTTAATGATATTGCCACAGAGAAGGAAAACTATGCTCAAAGATTTTGTTTCATTTTTTAACGAGCTTGCCACAAAGAAGAAAAACTATGCTCAAGACCTCTTTTTCATTTTTTAACTAGCTTGCCACAAAAAAGGGAAACTATGCTCGAGACCTCTGCTTGATCATGGCTTCCAAGAGGACAATGCTCTGGAAGGAATTCATGTCAAGGGACAAACTTCAACCATGTCTTCCAGGAGATCTCTGCTAGATGGAAGAAAATCACTCTGGAAGGAATACATGTCAACGACCTCGATAAGGGTAGGGAGATCTGGCTCTAATAGCGCTATCGAAGAGATGACCATGTCAACTACCAGATCTAAGTCGGGAGAAGGGAGAGATTCCCTCTTGTGCGAGGTTGAACACAAGGATCAATTCATTACATAATTGACCTGTGGTGGGGTGGACATCGATGGCATGTATGGACCATTCAAGGAAGGTGGATGGTTGACCATCAGATGAGGTTCGATGAATGAAAGATGGTCGATCATTACTATGTTTCCATTGTGAGGGAAACACATCACTCGAAAGAGAGTGGACACAAAATCTCTCATAACATAGACATAGTCTCACCCAAGGAGAAAGTTAAATTCCAAGGGGTCGTGAACTATCATCGCATTGACATAGACCATTTTTTCTCCCAAAGTAACCAGAAACTAAGGAAGGATCCATAAAGGTTGACTAGATCTTTTGTCAAAGGACAACAAATTCTGAGTCACAGGCGCAAGCTGTGGGGAACCAAAAGCTTGCCAAGAATTCGTGAATAATATTCTAATAGAAGAAACTTTTTCTATTAGAGTGTTATAAATATTCCTATCACAAACCTGTACGATGATTTGGAAAAGCACGTAAGAGGGAAGACGGGGTTCTGTCAAATGATTCTAATTAATAGAAATCATTTTATTGCTTGAAGGGGGTGCCATTGGGACACGTGGAGTACCCCCCTGTTCGGGTGAGTCAATATTAATGAGGTAGACCTTAGCGACATCCTCACTCTTTGAATGAGGAGTGGGATTGACCGATGATAAAACTAGATCAACCACTTTGTTTGCACTCTTCAAGGGAGGAGTGGGATCGACAGATGATCGAACCAGATTGACTACTTTGGTTGCAGTCTTCAAAGGAGGAGTGGGATAGATCAATGATGGAACCGGATTGACCAATTTGGAACTCTTCAGATGAAGAGTGGGACTGACCAATGGAAAAATTGGATCAGTCACTTTGGTTTCACTCTTTAGATGAAGAGTGGGGTTGACCTGTGACAGAACTAGATCAACTACTTAGGTTAGTGGTTCAACCGAGGATGAAACTAGATTGACCACCTGATCAACTGGACTGATCTGGGATGGAAATAGATTGACCAGTTCATATACTAAAGACAAGTTGGGAGATATCTTGTGATAACCAATTGGAAGTTTAATATTTTCTAAATGATAAGAAGCCTCATCCATACGAGGGAAAAGGTGAGAGTAATGATCACCTTCACATAACAAGCAAGGAAATTTGACAGTTCCCTTCCTCTTACCAACCTTAATGTCACTATATGACAAGGTGTCACCATCATGTACCGTAGGGGCTGATGATGTGGAAGAACACATTTCTAAGACCTTGGGGAGACCAGGGAAATCCCTCAGAAAGTGGTCACCCTTACAAATCCTGCAAGGGAATTTGGGTTTTAGATTATTCATTGTAGACTTCTCAACTTTATCAATTCTCCCAATACTATTAACAATAGTTGGTTGCTTGGATCCAACATGATTTGATGTAGTTGGAGGCTTGGTCCCTTTCTGGTTCATCTTCTTCTTCTCTTTTCTTTTCTTCTTCTTCTTATCAACCTAGATCCTTTCTTTAGAGATTTCACTAGGCGAAGAAGGAGAAAGGGAAGGATACTTGATGGGTGAAGAAGGAGAAAGGTCTACATGAGGTTGATGTGTGGGTGGTGTGCTTACATCTGAATAATTAGGTGCATCTGAAGCACTGGGAAGATTCTAGATCACTGGAGTGGGGAACAACCAAACTGGTAATCTGATCGTGCACCCCGAAAGACTCGGTGTGGCAATGGACGGAGGACCAACATTTCCAAAATAAGGACAGGCGAATGGTTCCTCGAGAAAAGGGGCCCCTCTATTGGTACTCCCAGTAGTGGACGCCATTGACACTGACTCGACCTAAGTTCCACTAAGGAAACCAAACAACACACACTACAAATCTAAGAAGAAAACAATCAAACAAACCTTCCCAAAATGAAACCACTAGTTAGTGATGAAATCCAACATTGCGAGATAAATATAGGAAGGGGCTGGGATAGAGCGGGTGGATCAGTTACATTGGAGACTTTCTTAAAGGACTTACGGCTTGGTGCAAGTTTCCACACAGTTTTAACCGTGAGTGTACCCTCCAAGGATCCTGAATGAGTTTGACCAATATCTGACCTAGGTACAATGAAGACTTCCCTTCCCCATCACCTCCTGTAAGAACCCTAAAGATTGTGGCTAGTAAGGACACCAACTCATAGTCAACCTATGGGTGGGTACAGTCAGCATTCAAGTCCGAACGTATGGGCAGGACATCAAGTAAAAAATCCTTCAAGAGAACTGAGGACAAGTGGACCGATAAAAATCCAGAGGACCCCAAACAGATTCGGAATTCATGAAGCACCAAGACCAAATGAAGACAGTTGAACCTCAACAAGAACCCCCAATATACGATCTCACTACTATGAACGGTTAAGCCTCGAAGGGATAATATTTGTTTCTCTCCCAAACATGACCTCGTGCGTAACCCCTGTGTGAGAGGGGGATACCAACTATGCTTATACAAACAATTGGATTTACCACTCCCTAGCACAAGATTATATGTTTGTCTGATGGGTTTGGAAAGTTATCCTCACAACCTATTCCAAATCCCTACACTTGCTAATGCAGGTTTGATACCAGAAAATATAAAAGTGTCTGGTCAATTTTATAAGCCCTTCATTTTAGGGTTTTTGTTTACTCAAGGGTGTGAAAGTGAAACTGATGATGCTATAGACTCGAATCCAAAAGAATGTAGAAAAAATGAGATGCAAATATTTTTCTTCAATGAATCCTATATACGGGATGGAGAAGAGATTCAACTTTATTCAACAAAAACACCCAATTCCCAAATGCAATCTTCTAAAATGAAATCTATTACATCACCTAAAATAAATAATACAACTATCTTCTTTGTTTGATTAACTATGCAAGGAGATATGGAAAATTTTCTCTTCTTTAACTTTCAAATGAAAAGAGATATAAGTTTGATGCAAAGAACTATGAAGAAAAAATAAATCAATCAAAGTGCACCCAAAGTGATGAGAACTAAAAGAAGACAAGGTTCAACAAAAAACTCAATGATGCAAAAGAGAAATAAAACAAACACTCATGAAAATCCTCAAATGATGAGCAACAAGAAACATAAATCAAGATAGGTTGTCATAAGAGTCTTAATCATACTAAAAGCGAGATATTTCAAATGAAAACAAGAAGGCTCAAAACCAAGCAACCTTTGCAAACCTTAGTTGACGAAGAATCCTAAACAGTCAATAAATTTGAAACCTTCAGATAAACTCAAAAGGAAAAAAAAGAAGAAGGGATCTTGTTAACTCTAGGGGATCACAACTAAGAGAAAATTTGAAAACTCAAGCATAAACAAAAATGAATGCTTATATGGATAAATCTTAGCAAAAAAAATTCAAATAAGTTCAAAGTTCTCTTAGCAAAATATTCCTCAAGATTAGACTGAGAAAAACTGGGCAGAAAGGGGTAGAAAACACCAGAAAAAGGAGACTAGAGCTCCTGTTTCCAAGGGCATAGAGCGTTGTATCACTCTGATATACACTAAAGAGGAGCCTTTATTATAGATCAGTGATGTGATATACACTCTAGGGGAGATCTACCCTTCCCATAAACTCTGAATAGAGGCTTAAAACGTAGAAAATTTCACCCAGAATTGCCAGAATTTTGTGAAATTATCAATGAAGAGGGGAGAAATGAAATAGATTAGGAAAAAACAATTAAAATGATCTAAAAGTGGGAAAAAGGCAGAGACGATCCAAGTAAATACAATTAAATGTCCTTCCCCAGTGGAGTCACCAATTTCTGTTATAGGAAAATTCCCTTGCAGATAGGTGAATATCCTCTTGGATTCTAGACCACTACTACCAAGACAGAAAAATTAAAATAGACACTAACATCCCTTTAAATATAGTTAATATAATCAAAATAAATAGAAGAATAAAGCATGATGTACCTTTATTTTAAGCTTGTCCTTGCCTAATCTAAATTGAACTTGATCTCCAAGATCCTTAGCATGACATGATATCTACAATTCAATGGACAACGAAGAAAACAAAGGCTTCCTACTCTATCAAGATTAGTTTAAACTAAATTTATCCATAATAGACAAGCATGAGAAAAAATACACAAACTTGAAGGAAATAGGCCAAGCATATATTAATGACAACATTAAAAAGATACTTACAATCTATAGATGCAGTTGCGACAACCTCTCCAAGTCCTCCTTGTCCAACCCCTTGCTCGAAAGATCCATGATCAGAATGAGAATACTTTTATTGATTATTCTCCCCCTTTTCACCATGATACTTCCTCCTTTTATAATATTTGAGAGGCTCAACAACCTTGGTTATATTTGGGATAAGTCAAGGATATGGCTCCATCAGTTGTGGCATCTCCCTTAGATGCAACCTAAAGCTTGGATTCGAGTCAAACAACTCGAATCATTTCTATATGTCCTTAGAGAAAAGGGGGATTTCTTCCCATGATTCTCTCAACCAATCGATTCTCCCTCAAGACAGGAAACAGGGCACTGCAACGCTCCCTGCTAGATGGACAAAGAGTGCTATCACTCCCTGCATATGAGAAGGGGAGAATTGATCCTCCAAAAATTCGTCAAGATGACCAATTATCAAGGAAAAACTTTTTGTTTAGTTTGTCAAATGATGTATTTTCTGCTTCCAACATGTTCTAGAGAATGTATCAAGTGTTTCCATGGTGTCATTCACAATGTGACATATGTAGAATGAAAATGCGACATTTATGACACTTGTGACAAAAGTGTGACACTTGCGACAATGAGAATGTGACATTATCAAAGTGAGGAATTTTGACGTGTAACAATTGCTTCATGTATGCTTTAGATCTAGGAAAGTCTTTTGCTTGCATATTTATTATGTCTTAGGTCTAGGAAGATCTTAAGGGAGGTAACTCTTGCAGGGTGCATTTATCCTACAACATGGAGTATGATGAGCATGGTAATTGTCATGTTTCTTTCACTTTCAAGTGCTTCATTATTCTTCCTAATTGAGCAAACTTGACCATTTCCTACCCATTATCCACAATTTCCACCTCATGTACCTTTCCTGAATGCATGAATCTTTGGGTTGAAGTTTTATATGAAATAAATAATTATTATTAGAAAAGGAACATGGATGCATGATTTATGTGCTCATGATGCTAACTTCTCTAATTATAGGATTCAATAAAAAAGTTGTGTATTTTTGGTTATTTGATTAGGAGATGCATAATTTCTCATCAATTGGAGTTCAGAAGATCAAGCCTACCAAACGCTACATATATTTTCATTAGTAGGAATACTGGTTATTGGAGATACATAGTGTTGAAGAGTTTCTCACCAGCATAAGGATATTTTCAAGAGAGCGTGATTTATTTCGAGTTGCTGAAAAAAGTTAGTTAAAATATAGAAGTCATGTAGGCTTATTAAGAGCTACCATAAGGGCATGATACTTATGTATTTTATTTTTTATTAATTAAAATGAAAGACAAGACACAAATCTATTTTTGGAAACATGATTTTATTTTAAAGAATGTCATTTAAAATGGTTTTTAGTTAGTTCTTGGAAAGAGGGCAACTACCCAAGAATTCATGACAATTTTGTATAAAGTAACAAGAGGGAGAACCTATGGGGGTTCAGAATTGTGATTATCAATATATTGTTCTTAGTTACAATTTGTCTCTTTTCTAAACATTGTTCTTGGTGTGATCATCTGAGTTAACCTAAGGATAACCAAAAAATTGTAGAGAAAAGGCCACTCTACAGCTGTGGTGATCCTACTTCTTATGAAACTTAGTTAGCATTGTTAATTTCAGTATTCAATTAGAATTTTTTTTTTTGGTCAATCAATTTCGTATTTGCAATATAATTCTATCAAAAAACTTTATTTTGGATTGAGTTTACTTTCATGCATAACTAGATAATATTATTTTTCGGCACTTAGTTTCTTTATTATAGTTAGGCTAAAAGTATGAACCAGTTATGTGTACCTAATTTGCAGTAATGCAATCAGTTGATTTGGAGCTGAACAATGTTATTTTATTTTCTTATTTCATGCAACTAAACTTTATGTTTTGCTATATATTTTTCCAATAGCATAAATTTATGGTTTGTTGCACTAAACAATTGTAGTTAAAGTTTTGATTTACTGTATTATTTTTTAAAAAATTAGGAAAACATAAGAAAAAATATTTATCCCCCAAACCAAAAGAAACAAAACAATAATTAACAATAAATCCAAGCAACAAAAGCCCAAAAATAAGCATATACTTTGCACAGTGCTTTGAAAGTTTACGTTCCTTGGGTTAATAATTAAAATAGGTTCTTGTGATTATGGAGTGTTACTTTTTCATAAGAAATATGATTTATACGCCAAACCAAAAGAAACAAAACAATAATTAACAATAAATCCAAGCAACAAAAGCCCAAAAATAAACATATACTTTGCACAGTGCTTTGAAAGTTTACATTCCCCGGGTTGATAAATAAAATAGGTTCTTGTGATTAATGGAGTGTCAATTCCAAGCATTGTTTGAGCCCATTATCATTATTACCATTATAAATTTTAACATTCTTCGTATCTCTCAATCCACTTGCCAAAATCATTGAATAAGAGAGTTTATTACTTGCCTTTATCCATTTTCTCATTTTTTGTTTACCATGAATTCTTATCTCTATCATTACATTATCTTGTCCTAGAGGTTCTCCTATAATTTCTGCAAACTCCTTAGTAAATTTGTGCTTTTGCAACCAAGTATGCACAAGAACAAATCACAAGGATTTAAAATATTTTTTCTACTCAATAACTTCATGAGCAATCCTCATACTCAAACAATTAATTATGGTGATTGTACTATTACATTCAACATTCCATTCCATTTATTTTCCTACAATTCAAAAGTGGTATCTAACAAGGTAGTTTCAACTCTAAATCAGGTGCAATATTAATTTATCATTTCCCATCATTCCCTAAGCAGATCGTATCTTTACAATTATATCCTTTTATCTACATCCATGGAATTTCATAATTGTTCATCAATGGAAGATATACATATTTCAAGCCTTCATTTTCTAAGGATTTCATAACCATTTGACTCATATAAGAACATAATTCACCTTTTGTAAATGTCCAACTTCTTATTGGCTATTAATCATTCATACTAAGTCATTCAAAAATCCTTTCCATCTAATCATGAGTTATTTAATACAATTTATTTCCTTAAAAGAGAGTCTTCAACTATACTTCCATATTAGTATCGTAATGGTCCATCAACATCTAAGTCCTTATTCAACCTTGATCTAATCCCAACAAGTAGTATTTTTTTATAGCATTCTTGATACTGTACTTCCATATAGGACAACCGCCAGCCTACTATTCAACATATCCTCCTTTATTTTTCTACTCTTCTCATCAATGTTCCTTTCTTAACTTATTTACTCAATCGATTATTCCTTACACAAGATAGGATAAACTATTTACTTATTGATGAGTTATGTCAATATAATATTAATAGTCATTAACATGACTCAATTGCCTCCAAAATTTTCCAAGTCTTTAAATCATCATAATAGGATTTGTTCCTAAGGTAAACTTCTATTGTTAAAGTTGTGTTATATTCTTTGCAGAAAGGCCATGCAATCATGTACACAGTTTTATTTATGGTATGAGGATTTTGGCATCTCTATGTATTGTGTGTACATGTCATTGTTGTTTTATTTTTGTTAGGTATTTGTATGTATTTTCTCACTTAAAAAGGTTTTGAAGTTACACTTACAAGTTCATGGATTTGATTTCTACTCAATAGTTATAAAATAAACATCATTCCATATAAGGATGTATTTCAAATAAATAACGAAAAATAGAAAATGTTCATGCTTCCTTCACTTAAACCATATATGGTTGTCCTTGTCACCATAATTTGGCAACTTGAAATACTTCCTCAAGGTTTCATAAAATCAATAGGGCCATAACATATATATACAATAAACGTAGAAAATTCATGATATATATACTAAAAGTTCACGTATTTCATCTCTACTCAATAGTTGTAAAAAAACATTATTCCAAGTAAGGATGTATTTCAAATCATTAAGGGAAAATAGAAAAAGTCCATGCTTCCTTCACTTAGATTACATGCCTTGCGTTATGGTATAGTTTATATGTGTCTGGCTTTAAAAAAAAATGCATGTGGGCGTATGGTTACAAAAAGACCAGGGGTTGGGGCTTATCCTCGACCCTTTATTCCCCTACCATTACAATATTTACCCCTTAAATATTACGTTGTCACCATAGAGGTTAAGTTCCATGATGGGTGGGTTGGTAGCCCGGCCCTACCCAAAATGTTCCCCCCATGCCCAGATGTCGCAGGTTCGACTTTGGTGGAGTCCATAAACTTTTACAACAACAACCAATGAAGGGGTGCCAAGTGGAACCATTACATTCACCCACGATAGTGAAACTTGTCAAGCAATGATTCGTCCATGTCTACCACACTTGCCCAATCAGTAAGTCAATCCTCTACCACATCACTGTATAGTCAGCTGCCACATGTCACCTTCAAACGATGCCATGTCAGCATGATGACATCATTATGATGTCATCTTGACATCACTTTTTGTACTACTGATGTCAGCGTTGACTTTTGCCTGTTGTTTTTTGCTTGTTTGGGAATTTGATCAGAACGCGATAACTTTCTCATACAGTGTCTGTTTGAGAAAGTAAATATATGGCCGAAATTAGCATGACAAGACAGAAGCAATGGAATTGGTTTTGTCTGATTCCGAGAACTTTTATTTTTGAGCATTTTTTGGACCTGAGGATCCTCCTGGATCAATCCTCCCCAGTTGGAATATTTTGGAAGACCAAAATTCTGGTATGAGTTGGTAAATAAGTGAGGATACTACACCCTAAACTTTTTGGTCTCCATCCACTTGGCCTCACTTGGATTTGTGCCCTTAAATCCCACTCAAAGATACTCCACATCACCCCTGCGAGAAGTACAGACTCTTTTGTCCAAAATGGTGTCTTCCTGCAACTCATTCATATACTCAGGAGAAAAATATTCTATGGAAGGAATCTAAACACTCTCTCCTTGATCCTTGATCATAGGAGGCTCATACAATCTCAAGTTTTCCACATTTACAATTGAATAAATTTGCATATATGGAGGCAATTCTAACCAGAAAGCATTAGAACCAATTTTGTCTAAAATTTTGAAAGGAACATAACGAATTGGTTTTAGCTTTTTACCCTCCCCTCGAAATATTTCCTTAATGATGTATAACTATACTTGATCTCCCACTTTGAACTGATGATCAACTCGATGCATGTCATGTCTCACCTTGTATTTGGCTTGGATTTTCTCCAATTGTTCTTGTATTTCCTGATGAAACAACTGGATCTGTTCAATGAACTTTGTAGCATTCTCCACATCACTGTGTCTATCTACTGCAATGTCTTTCCCAAAGAAAAAATACAAAGGATATCTTGGCAAGTATCCCAAACATGTTTCAAATGGAGATCTCTGAGTAGAAGACTATTTTGGCTCGATTATACGCGTGTTTCACATAACACAAATGTTCATCCCAAAGCTTAGGATGTTTGTTACAATATGCCCGAAGCAGATGCACTACTGTTATATTCACCACCTCTGTCTACTCATACTTTTGTGGATGAAATGTTGTTCTCTTCTTCATTCTGGTGTCCATAAGTTCCCACAAGCTTGACCAAAATTTCCCCATGAACTTGGAGTCTCGATCAGATACAATTGAAGTAGGTAACTCAAAATGAACCCATAGATTTTCAAAGAAAATTTGTGTTGTTTGTTCATCTGTTACTTGATTTTTACAAGGAATTAGAACACACATCTTGCTGAACATATCCACAACCACATACAAGTAATCATCATCTTTCCTAGACATAGTAAATCCCCCCACAAAATCCATAGATACACTTTCCCATGGTCTAGAAGGAATAGGAAGTGGAGTGTACAATCCTAGCTTTTTGTTACTTGGCTTGCTTATTCCACACATAGTACATCATTTTACATACTTGGACACATTTTCATGCATTTGAGGCCAATAAAAAAACCTTTGTAACTGAGCAACTATTTTTTCTACACCAAAATGTCCTGCTATAAGAGAAGTATGTGTCTCCCTAATTACATGGACTCTTTCACTTTCCAGAATACATAACTTGCCCAAATGATACAAAAGTTTTTATTTAATATGATAATTCAATTCTTCTTCTCTTTTACCATGACTTAAATTTTCATATACTTCTTTAAATTCTTTGTCCTCACTATATTGTTCAATGTAACTTTCATGAGTAATTGAATTGTGCTTAAGGATTGTAGCAATTGTACTAGGAGGTCTTGATAACATATCATCAACTTTATTATGAATTCCCTTTTTATATCTAATGACCAAATGAAACTGTTGTAAAAACCCCATCCATCTAAAATGCCTTGATTGTTGTAGCTTAGTTTGTGATTGTAGATACTGTACTGGTTGGTGATCAGTATGTATTATTGTTTCTTTTCCCATTAAGTAATGTTTCCACTTTTTAACACTTTGTACTAAATCATACAATTCTTTAACATAGGTTGGATAGTTAATTATTGTTGTAGTGAAGGTCTCAGAATGATAGCATATGGGCTTTCTGTGTTGCATCAACACTGCCCCCATGGCATAGTCACTTGCATCGATTTCAATTTCAAAAGATTGTTGGAGATCTGGAAATTATAGAACAAGAGTTGTATTAATCTTCACTTTCAAAGTGTTGAAAGCCTTTTGCTGGATTCCTTCCCACTAGAATCCCCTTTTCACACTTGTCAACGCATATAAAGGAGTTTCAATTAGAGAGAAGTTTGCAATAAACTTCCTCCAATACTATGTTTCCCCCATGAATCTTCTTACTTCAATTACATTTGTAGGCTTTGGAAAATTTACAATGACCTCAACTTTAGAGGGATCAATCTTGAGTTCTCCACCCCCTACAATGTAGCCCAAATATACAAGATATGTTTTGCCAAATTCACATTTTGACAACTTTAAAAAACGTTTCTATCTCTACAATACTGAAAGTATCTGCCTAACATGTTGGAAATGCTCTTCCCTAGTCCTACTAAAAATAAGAATATCATCTAAGTAGAATATTAAAAATTCATCAATGAATGGCATGAATACATCGTTCATTACCCGCATAAAAGTAGCAGGTGCATTAGTAAGCCCAAATGGCATCACTAACCATTCAAATAATCCTTTTTTTGTTTTAAAAGTAGTTTTCCACATATCCTATTCAACAACTCTGATTTGATGGTAACCACTTCTTAAGTCTAACTTAGTAAAATAAACTTCATTTTTCAATTGATCTAATAAGTCATCAATGTGAGGAAGAGGGTAACGGTTATTTACTGTGATCTTGTTCAAGGCTTGGAAATCCACGCACATGAGCCATGTGCCATATTTCTTTGGCACCAGAATGATAGGTGACCCACATGGAGAATCACTTGGTCTGATGACCCCTTGTTCAATAAACTCTTGTACCCATTTCTTTATTTCTTCATTTTCCAAAACTGATAACCTGTACATTCCAATGTTAGGAAGAGGAACATCCTGCAGCAATTGTATCTCATGTTCAACTTGTCATTTTGGAGGTAATCCTTTTGGAACTTGAAAAATATCATCATAGTCAGAAACAACTCTAACTAAATCATCTTTCAAATTTATGTCACAATCATGAAAAGTATCAATTCTAATAGTGTCCTTAGCTTTTACGACCATTAGTAAATATCTTTTACTGACATTTACAATTCTCTTCATTTTCCCTCGGTTGATTAGTGATAGATTCAATTTCTTCTGATGAGCCCTTACAACATATTATTTTCCATCTTTAGTTTATTAATACTTATTGCCTTCATGATTGAATATTTCCTTTCTATCAAATAGATATGGACTCCCAAGTACAATACCACATATATCACGTGGAACCACATCTAACTCAACCTCATCAATAAATTGTGAATTGATGACAAACTTTAGAACACATTGTCTATTCACTTGCAATTGATTATCATTGTGAATCCTTCCTAATGGATATGGTTTCTTATGAGGTTTAGTAGTTAATCCCAACTTTTTAACAATTGTCTCTGATATTAAGTTTACTTGTGAGACATTGTCAAATAGAGTATCAATTTTTGTATGTTTGGAAATTACTCTTATGTGAAAAAGTTATGTGTGTTTCATCTCATCAACTTCATTATCAACTTTTAAAGACTGGACTAAAGAACTTATACTAGCTTTGGAATTTTTACCTTTGATTCCTGTGACTGTGACCTTGGTCTCATCTCTTGAATTGGACCCCAAGTTTCTTTGAATTGTTGCAGTAGTCTTTATCTTCCCTTTATTCCTGAACTTTGTTGGTTTCAATTATGGGTGAAGGATCCAACAACGATCCTGACTATGGCCTTATTTATTACAATGAGTGCATGTAGGTTTTTCCTTATTCACTATATTAGTCTTCTTTCCTTTAAACTTATGTTTACCCTTTCCTTTGTATTTTCCTTCAGTAGGTTTAAATGGTTTTACAAAATCAACATTTACATTATTTCCTCTAGATTCAAGATGAGTCGCTTGCACACACACCTCATCTAAGCTAGTTGGATTAAACATAAGAATGGTATGTCGTAAATGGATATGCAAATCACATATGTACTTAAGCAATGTCTCTTGAGTATCCAATGGTATTCCCAACAATAAATCTATTTTCCGAAAATCCTGTGTATAACTTTGAACARTTTGTCCCTTTAACTGCCTAAAGTTCTGCCATGACATAATAGCTTGTTGCATATAATCTAGAGGATAAAATTGCTTTCGTAATTCATATGTAAATTCAAGCCATGAAGAGAGAGTCTTACCGAACTTTTTAAGATCATGTTTTGTTCTGCTTTCCCACCATACAAGAGAGGTTCCTCCCATCTTGAGACTAGCAAGCTAGATCATAGTCTCCTCATCTATGATGTTTTGTATCCTACAATATACTTCAATTTGTCTTATCCAATTATATAACTTTTCTGCATTTAGTTACCCATCATACAAAGGTAAATCAAACTTAACATCAAGATTTAACAAATGCATGTCAAACATATGCTTATGTGTATGCTTTTGTATAGTATGTGTTGTAGAATGAGAACTAGCATTTGAAGAAGAAGGAGAAGAAGAATGAGAAGAAGGTGGTGAAGGAGGAGGCTTTGAAGATTCTCCTTTGGCTTCACTTTTATCCTTCGTAAGAGGTTCTCCTGGAACAGGTTTATTTCTCTCCAAGAAATCATCATATAACACTTTGACCATTTCTGACATGGAGAAAATGTTTTTCGAACTCTCTAGTTCATGGAGAAGTTTCTCCTTCTGTCACCATTATTTTCTTCCTCAACACTCGTTCTATTTCTGAAATGAATTCATTCAAATATCCTTATCCTCTTCGATATTTGGATCTTGTGAGCATCCAATCCTATACTTTTTAAACCTTCCAACACAACCAAATCTCTGATACCAAAATACTTGATCGAAAAATGAAAGGTATTAATAAAAAAATGACATTAACTTGATGCTCATGAATGATTAAAGAGTTCAGCCATCATTAATCATGCTGCAAATGATAGAAGATAACAAGAAGAAGAAAGAGAAATAGACACAAAGAACTTGTTAATGAAGTTCACCATTGTGTGGCTACATCTCCGGGCCCGCTTCCAAGTGGAGGACCTCTTTATTGATCTTTAATGCTCAATTTATCTTTACAATGGCTCTTTGTTGTTACAAACAGGATTTTGATCTGTTGTACAAGACCTCATTGTGTAGATGCACACATGACTTAACTATCTCCTCTCAAAACATGACTCAATGCCCCTCAAAACATGAGAAATGGGCCATTAGCTCAAGTCGCTCTTCACATTCCCTGCAATAAAAAAGTACCCTCACAAGCTCAAAGGGCCTGGTTTATATAGTTTTTAGGCTCAGTTATGGAAGCCCAAATTCCCACAAATATATGGCCTCTTTTTGGGATCAAATCCCCCTCCAAATGGCTAGGAAATCTCCAAAAAGGCCCAATCTGGGCAAAAAGTATAACAAAATAACCACTCTGATATACAAAATCAAAATAAGCCCCGAAAGGTTGGGCGTGTGCCCCTTTTGCAAGGTCATATGGTCCATATGGCCAAGCGCCAACCCAAGTGGGTGCTACACGTTGGCCCCTCCTTCGTTAGATCCTGGTTTGATGGTGCATGCAATGGGACCGAGGGCCCGATCGAACAGATAAGCCCCCGTCGATCGACCCTGGCCACGGTCACAGCTCCTGGTCACACGGTTGGTTGAGTGTTGGTCCTGTGGCTCGTGCCTTGCCTTATGTATAGTGTATATGTGTTGGGGTTTAAAACAAACTGCATGTGGGCATATGGTTGCAAAATGACCTTGGGTTGGGGCTTAGCCCCGACCCTTTATTCCTCGACCATTACAATATTTACCCCTTAAATATTACATTGCCTCCATAGAATTTAAGTTCCACGATGGGTGGCTTGGTAGCACGACCCTATCCAAAACGTTCCCCCCACTCCCGGAGGTCGTGGGTTCGACTTTGGTGCAGTCCATAAAATTTTACAATAACAACCAATGAAGGGGTGCCATGTGGTAGCCCATGACTGGGCCATGTGGTAACATTACATTTTCCCATGATGGTGGCACTTGTCAAGCAATGCTTCACCCACATCTACCACACCTGCCCAGTCAGCAAGCCAATCCTCTACCACATCACTATACGGTCAGCTTCCACGTTTCACCTCCAGACGATGCCATGTTAGCATGATGATGTCATCATGACATCATGTTAATGTCACCTATCATACTGTTGATGTCAGTGTTGACTTTTACCTGTTGACTTTTTGCATGTTTGGGAATTTGATCAGAACGCGATAACTTCTGCATACGGTGTTTGTTTGAGGAAGTAAATATATGGTCGAAATCAACGCGATGAGACAGACGCAATGGAATTAGTTTCATCCAATTCCGAGAAATTTTATTTTTGAGCATTTTCTAGACCTGAGGATCCTCTTGGATCACACATAAATGAACATATTTATAAAGATGATCAATGACCACAATGATGGCATATTTATTGCCCGATTTAGGTAACCCAACAATGAAATACATATAAATATCCCTCCAAATAGTGGGTGGAATCAGAAGCATTTGTAGTGTGTCAAGGGATTTGACTGTTTCTCCCTTGTTGCATTGATAAACATCACATTCCACCACAAAGGTATGGACGTCCTTCTTCATACCATTCCCCAAAAAATAATGTTTGACCCTGTCATAGGTTTTGGTAAACCCTGAATTCCCAACTGTGGGTGTAGCATGAAGATAAGAAAGCATCGTGGATTTAAGTTGTGATTGTTTGATTAAATATCGACGACCTTTGTAGCAAAGCTTGTCATTGTGCCAAGAGTACCCTGGAGAAACTAGATAATTGTCTTGCAATTGTTGGATCAGACGTGAAAGTTTGGGATCTTGCGTCCATTCCTAGAAAACATATTGGAGCCAATTTGGTACAACGAAGAAGAGAGGAAAAAGGGACCCTTCATCTTCATATTTCCTTGAAAGAGTGACTGAAACCATATTGTATTTGCCTTTCTTGTAAATGATCTCATAATCATATCCAAATATCTTGGTCACCCATTTTTGTTGCTTTGGGGATAAAAGTCATTGCTCCAGAAAATGCTTAAGGCTCTGATGATCTGTCTTAATTTGAAAGCATTTCCCCAATAGATAAGGGTGCCAAAGATCCACAACATGCAGAATGACCAACATTTAATTTTCATAGATAGACTGGCCCAAATGGCACTCTGACAATTGTTTTCTAGTGAAGGCCAAAGGGTGACCATATTGCATAAGGACAACACCAATTCCTTTCCCTCTAGCATCACATTCCAAGATGAGGGTCTTTCTGAAGTCGGGAAGGAATAGGACAAGAGTAGTGGACATAACCTCTTTCAAGGCTTGGAAGGAGTGATCAACTATTAGATTCCAAATGAAATAATTCTTCTTAAGGAGAGCAATAAGAGGCGCTGTAATTTTTCCATAATTCTTAACAAACTTGCGATAATATCTTGTTAAACCAAGAAACCCACACAAGCTATTGATATTATTTGGGCAATGCTAATCCATCATAACTTCAATTTTCTTAGGATCCACCCTTACACCATCCTTCCCAACAATATGACCCAAATACTCCACTTTCGAGGCTCTAAAAGCACATTTAGATTGTTTGAGGAAAATTTGGTGCTTAGAGAGTAGATGGAGAACTTGATTGACATGGGAAAGATGGGTTGTCCATGTTTTTCTATAGATGAAAATATCATCAAAGAAAACTAAGACAAAATGACGAAGAAAAGGACATAATACATGATTCATGAGGCTCTGGAAAGTGGAGGGAGCATTACACTTTTGAGATTCAACAAGAAGATCCTAGTGAAAATTATGCACCTACACTAGGATGGAGCCTCAGGGTATTTTTAGGTGGAAGTCTATTTTTAGATGATGAGAAAATTTTATTTATAGATGATGTCTATTTATAGATGGTGAGCGGATTCTATTTATAGATGTATGTCGACTATTATTATCCCTTAATAATAGTTGGACAATAAATATTAATCTATTCTCAATTAGCACTTGGAAATAGTTAACTGAAGTGGAAAATCAGTTAGCTATAGGAAATTCGAGTTCAAAGGTTGGTTGGTGGGACATGCAAGTCAAATTAGTTGTAACTACGTGATTCAAAGTTGTAACAGAGTTGGGTGTGTAGTTATGTGAGTTGTAAAGTAGTTTAACTCAGTTAAGTGAGTTAAGCTCAATTGTACTAGTTGTAACTGAACTTACACTAGTGAGAGATCAGTGAATTAATTATTAATTAATTCACGATCAGTGGTCTCACATGCAACTGAAGATTTACCACTGTTAACTACATGCATGTCAGATCAAGTGGAGACCCAGTTGAGATAACAGATGAAAGGGACAGGTTGACTATCAGTTGTGACTTTAGTGGGTGCACTCATGCAACCACACACACATTATATGTGCCCATGAGGATTGTACAGCCTAGTCAAGAGGAATTCATTCATTGCAGGGATTTCCATTAGCATGGATTGCGCAGAGGAGGCAGGTTGTCTGGAAGCAGTAAATTGGCACATGAATTTGCCAATTTTTGTATGACAGTGTGAGACGATTGTATATTGTACTGAGAGATATTGGATTAGATTTTTGTATGAGATTGTTTCATGATCCATGATATATACATAATATATGATAGTGGGGTTTTTAGCTTTATGCTTTCCCAGTAAAAACATTTGTTTTATGTGTGATTGATCTTTCTTCTTGATATTGCAATTGGCGACCGTGTTTTAAATTCTGCAAGAATATTTGTAGAAGCGATTTTGTATTTAACAGTGGATTAGAATTGTTAGATCAAGAGAATCCAAGAAATATGTAATTTGTATTAAAATGTATACATGGTATCAGATCTTAGAAAATTGCAGAAGATGAGTTTGTGATTGGATAGAATTCGAATTTACAGAAAGACTTTCCTGGTGCTACAACTGATTCAAGATCTAAATTGCTTTCAATGGCTTGAGGTTAGAGTATGCATTTGAGGGCAACTCGAACTACATTTCTTGGAAGGACAGGATGGAGGCAGTATTCGAGGACAATGGCTTGAAGGAATTCATTCACAAAGATGTTCCTAAGCCATATGTTGCAGACGCTGTAAATATTAATGCATGGCAAAAGAAAGTGGCAAAGGCAAGGAGGATTTTGTTGGAGGGAGTATGAGACCACATTGTCTCAAGCCTCCATGGGAAAGTCACACCATATGCAATGTGGAAGACTTTGACGGATCTATTCCAAAACAACAACGACCATAGGAAATTGACGCTCAAAGATAAACTGAGAAAGATCAAGATGGAGAAGGGCGACTCCATTCCAAAATATCTCATGAAGTTTGTCCAATGTCGGGATGAGATGGGGAGTGTGGGAATAATAGTCGTTGATGATGATTTGGTGAGCTTGGATCTCCTAGGACTTCCCAAGATTTGGCACTATTATCAAGAATCTGTCAATGGAAGGGAAAAAATTCCATATTGGGAATGACTATGGTCGGATTTGGTGCAGAAGGAGTTCAGGCGGAACACTAAAGACGGCTCTTCATCAAAGCATGATGATGAAGAGGATTGTGCTTTGGCTGCCAAGACAAGGAAAGGTAAGGGAAAGAAATTCCATTCAAAATCCAAGTCTAAAGGAAAGAAGCTGGATTTGTCCAGAGTGAAGTGTTTTCACTATCACGAACATGGGCATCTCACTAATAACTGTCTGCGGAAGAAGAAGAACAAGAAGGTTGTTGGAGCTACAGTTGGTGAGGCCCTTGCCTTGCAATTTGAACTTGACTTCTCCTTGATCGCATGCATGGAATAAAGTGCATTAGGATCGGTGTGGTATTTGGATAGTGGAACTTCCTTCCACATGACGGGAGATAAGGATTTTTCCAGTGACTTGGAGGAGAAAGATCTCAAAATGCATATAGAGATGGGCGACGATGGACAATACAATGTGACTGGCATTGGTACCATTACCTTTCAAAGGGACTCAGGTAAACCATTTCAATTGAAATATTTTATGCATGTTCTAGGTATGAATAAATACTTGGTCTCAGTCGCAATGTTGAAGGACTGAGACTATGATGTTGTTTTCAGCGATGGAAAAAATTTCAGTGACATAAAAAAATGGGTCAAGTCAAGAAGATAGGGATTAGAGTTAAGAATATATACAAACTAGAGGTAGATGGTTGCGTTGCCATGATGGGCAAGGCAGAAAAAGTGGTGAGACGAGATGAGGGTGAATTATGGCACAGGCGATTGGGCCATCTTCATCATGGAGCCTTGAAAATCATGCAGCAAATATCTATTGGACTTCCAATGGGAACACTTTCTCATTTAGATCAGTGCAAGAGTTGCACCATGGGGAAGTATGTAAAGTCCACCTTTCATGAAAAGGATAAGCGTGCTTCGGTGATCCTGGAGAGAATTCACACAGACGTGTGTGGACCATTCTCGGTTGCTTCAACAGGAAAACATAAGTATTATGTTATTTTTGTTGATGACTTTTCTCGTAAATGTTGGATCTTCTTCATGAAGACGAAGGCTCAAACATTCTCAAAGTTATGTGAGTTTAAATAATTGGTGGAGAAAGTGTCGGGGAAGCAAGTGAAGGCTCTGAGAAACGATAATGGTGGAGAGTAAATCTCTAACGAATTCAAAGACTTCTGCAGCAAAGAAGGAATTTGAAGAGAACTCATAGCACCTCATAACCCATAGAAAAATGGGGTCATGGAGAAGAAGAACAGAATGATCGTGGGTGCAGCATGAGTGATGTTGCATGATCAGGGCCTACCAATGCATTTGTGGGTGGAAGCATGCAACACTGCATTTTATGTGCAAAACCATTGTCCTCATAGAGTACTCATCATGAGTACACCTGAAGAAGCTTTCACTGGTAAGAAACCTGATGTTTCTCATTTTAAGATTTTTGGCTCATTTGTTTATGTGCATGTGACCAAGAACGCCAGGAAGAAGCTGGAGCCGACTGCTAAAGTTGGGATATTTGTGGGGTACATAGAAACACCCCATAATTATCATGTGTATTTTCCTAACAATAAGATGACTGTTATGCGACGGGATATAAAATTCGATGAGGGGAAAGCCATGCGGTTGTCTCTTGAGAGGGAGATAGACTTGCATGAAGAGGAGGAACTGTTGGCTCCCAAAGATGAGTCTCAAGATGTGGATCAGCCACATGAGGAGGTTCATGGAGTGGAGGAAGCCACTCATGTAAATCCATCCATCAGAAATGGAAGAAAGCACACCATGGAAGCTGATAGATTGAGACTAGATGTTGCACAGAATGTAGGAGCCCCTACTTCACAGCACAGACAGAGACTGTCTCATGATCAATTTACTGGATACATGGCTCTCATGAGAAAATGTATTGTGAATGAACCATCTTCCTTTTAGAAAGTAGTGCAGGATCCCACTTGGGTTGATGCAATGGTGGAGGAGTATGACTCCATTGTCAAAAACAGTGCATGGGAAATTGTCCCAAGATCGGTCGACAAATCAGTGGTAGGGTCGAGATGGATCTACAAGATAAAGCAAGCTGATGATGGGACTATTGAGAAATACAAAGCCATATTTGTGGCACGGGGCTTCTCACAGATCGAGGGGATAGATTATGAAGAAACTTTTGCACCTATCGTAGGGTATTCTTCCATAAGGACCATCCTTGCTCTCTCAGCGCATATGGGTTGGTGCATTCATCATATGGATCTAAAAACTATGTTTCTCAATGGGATCATTGAGGAAGAAGTCTACATATATCAGCCTGAAGGATTTGATATCTTCAACAGTGAGTCACATGTGTGTCGACTCAAAAGAGAATTGTATGCACTGAAGCAAGCACCGCGTGCTTGGTACACTTGGATAGACAGTTATTTCATCGGACTGGCCTTCACCAAAAGTGAAGCAGATGAAAACCTATACCAAATTGTGGTGGAGGGTAAGCTTTTAATCATTGTTCTTTATGTTGATGATTTAATATTGACTCGTGATGAGTGGTTGATACACTCATGCAAGGAGGACCTTGAAAAGGAGTTCGAGATGAAGGATATGGGCCTCCTTCATTATTTCCTTGGATTGGAAATATGGCAGCGATATGGTGAACTTTTTGTTTCTCAAGGCACGTATGCAAGAGAGATACTTGGTAAGTTTCACATGGAGGGATGCAAACCCATGGATACTCCTCTTACAGGAAACTAGA
The DNA here is from genome assembly GCA_032191745.1 of Picea mariana. Lineage (NCBI taxonomy): Eukaryota > Viridiplantae > Streptophyta > Pinopsida > Pinales > Pinaceae > Picea > Picea mariana. Next base: position 16,111 of record JASDQU010105354.1, on the reverse strand, counting down.
GGAAAGAGGATGCTACTTTTGGAGAGGTAGTGGATGCTACTGTCTATCGATAGTTAGTGGGTTCACTAATGTATCTAGTGAACACGAGACCAGAAATTTGCTATGCGGATAACCAACTAAGTCAAGCGATGGTTAATCCTACCAAGCTCTTTTGGAAGGTGGGAAAGCATGTCCTGAGATATCTGAGGGGCACATATGAGTATGGATTATGGTATAGACAAATGGATGAGGTGAATTTGAATGGCTTCACAGATGCAGATTGGGCGGGCAGCCCAACAGACATAAAAAAGAACATCAGGGGGGATCTTTAGTATTGGATCTACAATTGTTTAATTGTATAGTAGGAAACAAATATCTGTGGCACTCAATTCAGCGGAAGAGGAATACATGGCAGCAATTCATGCTGCATGTGAGGCTATCTGGATGAGAAAGATCTTGGTTGGTTTGTTTGGTTCTCATTTAGATCCGACAGTGATTCATTGTGATAATCAGAGTTGCATTAAAATCTCGATTAATCATGTGTTTCATGATAGATCTAAGAATATAGATATCCGATATCATCATATTAGATATTGTGTGTAGTAGAAGATCATGTTGCTGCAGTACATTCATATAGAAGATTAGGATGCAGACATTCTGACGAAGGCGCTCACCAAGAGCAAATTTGAATACCATAGAGACACGATCGGGGTGAAGGAAAATTCCTTTCTTGTTGAGGGGGAGTGTTGAGATTCAACAAGAAGATCCCAGTGAAAATTATGCACCTACACTAGGATATAGCCTCAGGCTATTTTTAGGTGGAAGTCTACTTTTAGATGATGAACAAATTCTATATATAGATGATGTCTATTTATAGATGGTGAGCGGATTCTATTTATAGATGTATGTCGACTATTATTATCCCTTAATAATAGTTGGACAATAAATATTAATCTACTCTCAATGAGCACTTGGAAATAGTAGACTGAAGTGGAAAATCAGTTAGCTATAGGAAATTCGATTTCAAAGGTTGGTTGGTGGGACATGCAAGTCGAATTAGTTGTAACTGAGTGATTTGAAGTTGTAACAAAGTTGGATGTGTAGTTATGTGAGTTGTAAAGTATTTTAACTCAGTTAAGTGAGATAATATCAGTTGTACTTTTGGCGTTCGGGCGAATTCAGATTGCGTGGCGCGAGATACACTTTCCAAATTTAGCCAGTTTGTAACTGAACTTACACTAGTGAGAGATCAGTGAATTAATTATTAATTAATTCACAATCAGTGGTCTCACATGCAACTGAAGATTTACCACTGTTAACTACATGCATGTCAGATCCAGTGGAGACCTAGTTGAGATAACAGGTGAAAGGGACAGGTTGACTATCAATTGTGACTTTAGTGGGTGCACTCATGCAACCACACACACATTGGATGTGCCCATGAGGATTGTGCAACCTAGGCAAGAGGAATTCATTCATTGCAGGGATTTCCATTCGCAGGGATTGTGCAAAGGAGACAGGTTGTCTGGAAGTAGTAAATTGGCACATGAATTTGCCAATTTTTGTATGACAGTGTGAGACGATTGTATATTGTACTGAGAGCTCTTGGATTAGAGTTTTGTATGAAATTGTTTCATGATCCATGATATATACATAATATATGATATATATGAGAGCTTTATGCTTTCCCGGTAAAAACATTTGTGTTATGTGTGATTGATCTTTCTTCTTGATATTGCAATTGGCGATCTTGTTTTAAATTATGCAAGAATATTTGTAGAAGAGATTATGTATTTAACAGTGGCATATAATTTTTATATCAGGAGAATCCAGGGAATACATAATTTGTATTAAAATTTCTACATACACAAACCAAATGGCATGACCAAGAACTCATAGTGGCCCTCATGAGCTCGAAAGGAAGTCTTAGGAATGTCTTCCTCTTTCATATGTGTCTAGTGGTATCTAGAACATAGATCAAGTTTACTAAAGTATTGGGCACCGCTTAATTCATCCAAGAGATCATCAATGGTAGGAATAGGAAATTTGTCTTTCATGGTGAGTTTTTTGAGGGCGCAAAAGTTACGAAACATGTTCCAAGAGACTTATTTCTTAAGTACCATGACCAAAGGAGGAGAATAGAGGTTGGTACTAGGACGTATAAGACCCGTGGTGAGTAATTATTGAACAATTTTCTCAATTTCATTTTTTTGGAAAAGGGATGACGATAAGGGCTAACATTGGGAGGAAGGTTGTCAGGGACTAGGGGAATGGAATGATCATGAACACCATGGGAAGGGGGATGGGACAGGTGGGAAGTGGGACTGCATAGAAAGGGATTAATGGTGAATGGTACCACTACAATCAGTGCAAAGAGAGGAAGTCAATGAGATAGGTTCCAAATAGGGGTGTTTAGAAGGGGTCGAGTCCACTGGAAGAAAAAATGATGAAAAATGATAGGTATGATTGCGATCAAGGTGAAGAGAGAAATCCAATGGGATAAGTCTCAAATAATGGTGTAAGAAGGATCCAAACTTTTTTTTTTAATTTTTACTTCTGTGGAGTTATACTTCAATCTGAATAACACTGCAATGACAAAATGGCCAAATTTCTAACATGAAGAAATGTGTAGGAATTTTGCAACCAAAATGCAAGAGGAAAGGCTTCACGATAGTAGATCTTGTCTATTCCTTTTCTTCTTTGTTTTTGTCCCAAGGGTTAGGGTATTTAGGGTTTCTACAGGAAAGGGTTTTTCCTGTGCTATAACTCTCCGATATACATGCGGGTTTGACCAATAGTACTTGATCAAATATCTCAGGGAACCAACTAAGGAGGCTAAAGCATACCCTTAGCCATACTACCTGATTACCTAGGTACTAGAGAGTATCTTCCCGAGTGTTGTTCCCGGTGCCACTATAGAAGTTAGGTGATCGATCGGTTTATTACAGAGGGCTTCAAGATATCTAGGTCGATCTATATACAGGTGTTGTCTGATGTGCTACCACTCGAAGGGGTACCAACAAGGGTTACAAGGGTGGCCAACAATGTGCTCTTAAGTACCACTTATAGTTTCTACGTGTATGCTTCCTCGATCGTGGATTTATGCATTGAATGAGAGATCTATGTAGCTTTAAGATGTCGAAATACGTCTCTACCTTGAAAAAAAATAACCCACAATTTTCTTCCAAGAAAAGTGCTCTGATACCACTTGTAAGGTACTGACTCTATTATAATAGAAGAAAACAAAAATACTACAGAGAATAATAACAGAACAACACAATATATGAAACCACAACACCAAAATAATACCTTTCTTGATAGGAAACAATGTTCACTTGCCTCTTCAAGGGGGAAACCTTTAGCAAAGTAGTGCTCTATTACAATAATTCTCAAGAAAAAGACTTATCATGCCCTTGAATCCTATTTATACTAAATCTATCTACCAAAAGAACAATCTAGAGGAATATCTTCTAGAAATAGAAGCTTCTATTGTTGGACACACCTACCACACTTAGAGGGGGGGGTGAATGAGTGTGGGGCTTTTTTTCCCAAAAATTCCCTCTTCACATAAAACTCCTTAGTTAACATTCAACATTTATTCATTACCCATTGTTGTCATTTATAACTAGTTAGATGTGAACATATATCAGGAGCATATATCAGCAACACATATCATCAATAATTCATCACCACAAGTAACACAAAGAACACAATATGTATGTACATTTTTTATTTTTATTATGAACAACAATCTAGGGTTTATCAGCAACAACTGAATAGAGTACAACTCTTACAAGCGCACCATCTCTATAATGCAAGACTCAGCTTACACCCTCAGCACCAACTGAGATGAGGCAACAATCCTCAACAGATATCAATCTGTAAACAGGTACACGACCTATCAGTAGTGCAACCCGCGTGTGTACGCGCCCTGTCTCACTATAGCCCACGTGTGCACGCAACCAGTGTACAATGCAACTTGAGTATGCTTCTGAGCAACTAGGGTTTTTATTTGCTTCACATGCTCAGATCCTCTGCAACCTGCAATCACTTTCTCTTCTATCTTCCACTATCCAAGCTGACCCAAAGCTAGTCACAACATCTCCAAGTTCTCCAATAGCTTTCTCATGCTCCACAATAGATCAATATGAATTCTATATCAAACATGTATAAGCATCTAGTATACCATAACAATCATGTCACCATTGAATCACAAGAGTACTGATCACTCTATCAACCAAATCAACCAAACTGAACCACATCATAGAAGCCATACCAAGAATTCCCTAAGCATTCCCATCACATCAAACAATAATATTCATAAAGACAATAATGTAATCATACCAGTGTCTTAGTGATAGATCTGAGGTCATAGAATGCAGATATGGAACCGACCTAATCATCCAAGAGCTTGGCACCATCTCAAACACAAGTCTTCACCATTTTATCCACTATACACTCCCTATCTTCAGACAGCCCGCGTATATCTTAATGTATACGCACCCTAAGCACAGACAACCCGTGTATACCTCAGAAACTAGGGTTTCTAAAGTTTCGAGAATTTTGTTGTCAAGATCTCCGACATTGCCGAAACTTTGATGCATCCATGAGATCCTCTTCTCGCTCTCTTCCTTAGAATGGATCTTCAATCATGCTCAAGAGATCCACACCAATAATGCTCAAGAAGCTCTCCATCAATATTCCAAAAGATATTCACAAGAATCTCTCCATTGATCCATAAAAGAGATAATTTACAAGAGACCGTAGCTATCTTATTTATACTTTCATCTTCTAGGTCACTTAACTCATTTTTAGGTTACTTAACCCATTTTTAGGTCACTTAACCTATTTTCCATATTTTAGGGTTAACCACTTTCCATGAATAGAAAGTTCTCCAATACTTTATCATTTAAATATTCCTTCTTTATTTTGTCACTTATCTTTATTATTTAAATAATCCATCTTGATTTTGTCACTTTACTTTATCATTTAAATAATGATTTCTTCTTTTCAAGCACTTTGACTTTTTTGACCTTGGGGGCTTCAAGCCTTCATATGGGGGTCCTCCAACTTCATAAGGCCATAACTCTCAAACTGTGAGGAGTTATGTGACATTCCACATACCACTGGAAATGACATGACAAGAACTATCCATATAGGATAGTTTCACCAACAACTTCATTGATATTCTTCTCATTATTCCACATACAATCATGGGTCCTCCAACCATTCTTCTAGGATAACTCAATCCGCAAAGCGTCTTCCCGTGAGGGCTTTCACCATAAGAGGGCCACTTTGGAGTTCATCCATTTGTGCACCTTATCAATCATGATAAGACAATAATGAGTCATCTTTTCATCAAACAAACGATGCTTCATCATGTATCAATGACAACTCATTGATCCATATTCATCTATGCATCATATCAATGATCCATCTTTATCAATTGGTTTCCACTTTGACATCTATCATTCTCATCAAGGACAATACATATGCATTGTTCATCAATCATCAATCAATCAATTACTTGACATCAATCAATGACATAAATCAATCAAACCATTTACATCAATGACATATGATCCAACAATCTCCCAAATAATCAAACCATTGACATCAATGACAACATGATCCAACATCTATTAGGTCTTCTTACATTTAACTTATTCTTCCTTATTACTAGGCCTTATTAATATTGGCCTTTATTACATGGAAAACATATTATTCTACCTATATGAGGGGTTAGGGAGGTTAGGTCCCTAACATGCTCACAAAGAAGGCTCGAATTGAGGCTAAGATGCGTGAGTTTGTATTTCTTTCCAACAATTAGTAGGTAGAAGAAGACAGATATCCCTCTGATAGAGAGAGGGCGCACCAGAGATTGACTCTTCACAAAGTGGAGAGAAAAACCAAAGTCGATCCAAAGAGGCAACATTTTCTCATGAGAAGGACGAATGGATCGTACATAATATTGAAGAGAAATATGCAATGTTGATCTACTAGATGATCAATGACAAAGGAATGTGACACTTGTCCATTTTTTATTCTGTCACGCCCCCACCACTCTCCAAATTTTAAAAACAAGAAGACCCCCCTACAAGCATGTGAGCATACTGCTATGAACAAAGGTTGATTTTGAAAGAGGATACATATCATTTTTGGGTGCATTGTGGTTCTGGCTTGGTCTTGGTCTAGTGCTCCACAGAAATAAAAATAGAGGAAAAGTGAACAGAAGTTTGGCGCTATATTTCAGAGCACCGATTGGATCTTTCATGCACGACCAATGAAGTCTATGTGGAGCCATTCCATCGAGCCAAAGGAAAATCCTCCAGCCAATAAGTATCTATCTCGCTCCTCCAACAATCACAAAACCTGATGTTCATCAACTGGTCATATAAGTGTTTGAATTAGCCTCCAACAATTCACACAAGTGCCAAAAAGACATGATTCAAGTCAAGATCGATCCCATTAAAAAAAAATGAAGAGATCGCTTTAGGGTTATTGCCATCGACCATTTGGGTTGGGGTACCTCAATTAGATATATGAATTGAGCTCAAATCCAAGAAATTGACGGTTTATGGCCTCAATGCAGTAGCAATTGTGTTGGGAAAGGGCGATAGATCTCTATCTATTGTTATTTTTTGCTCCAGTCCACGTAGTAGTATCGGCATCGAAGTCAAAATTAAGTCGATGCTTTTTTTTTAGATTGGTATTCTCAAAAGATATTGGAGAGAATCAGTTACATTGGATTCATTAGGTACTATATTAGTGCCCAAAGAGTAACAAAATTGTTGCAAAAGGAGGCATAAATTTTAAGCAACCATTGGACAATGACAAAATTTTGAGTTTAATTTGCGTGTCCACTAAAAGGTATTTTTGAAATGACGGGAATAGAGCTCGATCCCAAAATGTGGCAAAGAAAGAGCAGAACAAAGAGCATCCCAAGTCGAGGAGAGCAAGAAGGCGATAAGCTAGATAAAGATTTGACAGAGATTTGTTGGTGTTGTGCCTAGAGGTGGAGATCGAAGAAGAAGCTATTTGGTTTTTCGGTTTCTAGTTTGCTGGTTTGTCATGGTTCTTATTAATTTCTTTAGTATTTGAATGTTTTGAAATAAATGAACCGGATTTGTGTGTCTAGAGAGTTGTTGCCATAGTCATGGTAAAATTGTTGCCATATAATCATGGTAAAATTGGTCACATGGGTGATAATGATGAATTTGAAAAATGTAATGGGCTTGTTGGGGATTTAGTAAAGCATATAGAATGTTTGTACTTGAATGAAATGTTGAAATACTATTGTGAGGGTTGCATGTTTGGTTGTACCCTACACCTTAGAGGTTTGTGGTCCAAGTTGTAAGCCTTTCCATACACAAGTTGTATTCCCCAAATGTTTAATAAACCTTGTTGAAATAGGCCCACATAGATTAGTGTGTAATCATGTAGCATGTATCCTGCTTATGCATAGAGAGGATGGCACATCAAGTTGTGGAAGGAACCACTAGTGTAGGTACGAGGGTGGCAGGTGTACTTGTATCTAATATTGATAGAGCATCGAAGAAATTGAATCTTCAATTAGGGAGGGGAAACGCGAGATAGTGATCTTAGAGTGAAGGACCAAAGTATGTTTAGTGTCTGATGAACCATGTAGGTGAAAAACATTCCTACAGAACTAGCGAGTATATCAGATGGTACCCATGTATCTCGATAGATGGATTTTTTTTTATATGGACATCAATGGTCAATATGCAGGTACAAACAGAAGGAAAAGAAATTTCAAGGATGAATCTCATAATGAAGAAATCCCAAACTAGTGTGTGAACTGTAAATCAATTTCCCCATCACGAAGGTTCGTAGTCAGTCGAGGCCCAAAACCATTTGTTTGTGAGGTTCATGGTCATCCAAAACCATTTGAGAATTGTAAGTGTTGATGTATGTAATAATTGAGATTAAGGGAGAGTGTTAGAGATAATCTCCAGTTGTCCACCTACCTGTCAAGTTGTTTACTAGCACACAGAGTTTAGCAGATTTAGACTCCAATTCACATTAAGTTTAGTTTTAGTTAAGAAAAGTGAGTCATAGATCATAGATCCTTTGGATTGTCTTTTTACTTTGTTTAACCTATTTAATATTTATACATATATTGAAACCCCAATCGATTCATGCATTCTTGTGTTGCATTTCTATTCTTCCTTTCTCTCCAAACATTGTCACGAATTTGGTAACTATGGTTTGGATCAGTCCATGGCCAGTTAAATCCAAGCAGAAGAGTTGGTAATTTGGAATTATGCGACTCTCTCCCCTTAACTCTCTGTGACACCAATTTTAATGATATGCTTTGTATACCTCTTCAATTGTATAATCCTAAATCCACTCAGATATGATTATGCCTTAAACCTTCGACCTTAATTCGACTAGGGTTTTAATTATTACTACTATTTATACCATAATGGAGAATCTTCTAAGATCTAAAAGCTATGAGAGTCTATGTCGACCAAAAACATGGAACATAACATAACACATAAAAAAAAATGTTGTTGTAGGGATGATGTATAGTTATTCATAACCAAATGACTAATGATATTATGTTGAAGATTTAGGGAAAGTTCCTAACAAAAATTGTAATCATAATTTTTTTTTGTTTGGGGGTCCCTTGGTATAGAAGCACAATTTGGTTTGAGTGTGAGTTAAAACAAATTCCTATTTAATGAAATGTTGGAAGATTTTGGTGTCAAGGGTGAGCACATATTTTCAAGTGAACTTTGTATTCACTATATATATATATATATATATATATATATATATATATAATTTTACTGTAATGAATTATATTGCAAATAAAATTGATTCTTAGCTATAGCTATTGAAACCAATAGGAGAGAATTATTTTTTTTTAATTGTGACAACTTGCAGAGCAAACAATAACCCTAGACAATATTACACATAATTTCCATATGCAACGAGGTAATAATATTCTGCAATAATATTCTAACTGAAATTTTAAACAAATGAAATCTTCGAATTAATTCAATTGTACTTGAATGTATAAATTCAACATAAATTCTTATTTACATGCGAATATTAAATTTTAATTCATAACAATTGTACTTAAGGATTCCACTCCTTTCCATTTCAATATGATACTATATAAATACAACATTATGCTTGAACATGTTAAGAGTGAAATAATTTGGACTAATTTACCGTCACCGGTGAATTTGATTGTCGAAGCCTTTGCATCACTTATTGGAATGTTCTATCAATTTCATTCAAGTTGTGTCACTTCGTCGAAGCTATGTCCACTTCACCGAATCCATGTCAATCTTCACATGGTGCTTGTCATTTTTCAAGTAGATCCACCAATTACCATCCTACCAACAATTGTGGGTACTTTTCTTTCCCAAGGTCCCATGAGCCGCAATGAGGTTGTATAGAGCTATACTAGGTATTATTAGGAGAGGTGGAACAACATCCATGATTCCACCTACTAGCACTCCTACCATGGCTAGACTTGAAAAGTGTGGGACACTTTTTCTCTATTGTTGCACGTTTCCATGAGGGTAGATCGTGGATTCGATCACTCATGAGGAAAAATTGAGGGCTGCGCAATAAAGTCAAATCCTTATTCCTCAACATTCATTAGTCTCTCAATTGGGGAAATGACATGAGTTAACAGTGTCTCCATAGTTGATCCACTTTTCCCATTGCTCTAGATCATATACTTGAAGGGCATGACACATGACACCCTTGGAGTATTTCAAGTAAGTCCTTAAGGACATGGCATGCATGGAACCCTTAGCATCCTTATGAAATATGAATTGAAAGTAAAAGTGAAAAATAATTTAAGGGGCTCCTTCAAAGAAAAATTATTCTTAGACTTTATAGTGAGGAAAAACGCTAATTATAGCATCCACTAGAAAGGAGAAAAAATTATATATTGTCATTTTATGGTTGTCCATACGTCATCATTCTGTTATGTTATCGAATCATGTGTTAGTTAATATTTAATCATAACAATACATTATGTGATTACTTTATTATTTTGTTGCATGGTTAATTTGTGATAATTGATTAATTACATGTAAAAAACATTTCTTAATTGAGTTAAATTAGTCTATCATTACATATGGTATCAGAGTAGAGTTCAACACAATAGGACTATGGACCCATTACAAATTTAGTCCTTGCAAGAATTAAATGTGTATAATTGTAAACTAACCAAGTTTAATTTTATTTTTTATGATAGGTAATATGAACATAGGAGGAAGGAGAGGTAGGGGTAAGATTGCTAGGGGATGAGCTATGCCTCCTCCATCACAACTTGCACTGGTGGATTCACCACCTCAAGAAGAGGGGCGTGTTCTGAAGCAGGGACACATTTCATCCAACAAAGTAATTAACATGATGAGATCCTTATATAAGATTTCTGATGCACTAATGAACCGATTAGAAAAGGATGAAGGGGGGGGTATCCACTCTTGTTGGAGGATCAAAAAATCATGTCAACAATCACATGTATAGAGAGTTGGAAAAGGTGAAATTCCCATATTTATGGGGATCTATTGATGGTTAGGCCACTGAGAGTTGGTTGGAAAACATGTAAATGTGTTTTTCCTTGAGGGGTTACACATTCAACCCGAAGGTTCGCATGGGTATCTTCCAACTGAAGGGAAGTACCCTGTTGTGGTGCAAGACACTTCTACCACAGCTGGGGATGGACATATATGAGATTTCGTGGGAGATTTTTGAAGATTTTTTTATGTTTAAATTGTTACTCCATCACCTAGGTACTTTGTTATCTAGTGATTTCCTTACTGCGATCAGATTAGTACCTCACAAAAAAAAATACACTGCTGAAATATTCAACTCAATATCATGTAGTAGGAGCATAAACTAGGAAATCAAATCATGCACACATAAACACCAATATTTTTGGGTAGATACCCATGGAAAAACCTTGGAGGGAAAACCAATGCCAAGACTGATTTTACTATGCTAAAATCAAGGCTCTCGTAACAGGGATAATGGCCCACTGAGATAAATACAATTGCAGACTAACCTAGAAAGGTTTTACCTACTGTACGACAAGTTTTGGCATGCTTTTCTAGGTATCTGCTAATTTCTCTTCAATGACCCGTGAATACCCGTGACTGTCTCCACTGTGACCTGTAGATGTGTATGAAAAACCTATATGGAAAGCTCTGTACAATCCAACACTCTTATGTGGCTTCCTTCAACTGAAACCCACCTGCGTATGCCTATGTTCTCTCTTCTCCTTGACCTATATGATCTATGCATGAAATTTCTTATTCACCTATCCAAGATATTGAACCACAATCCTTCGTGATCCAATACTCTATGTGTCAAATATCTCAACACAACTCCTATAAAGTGTAATCCTTGGTCCTCTTGAATCACCATCCTTCATGATCCAAGCCCTCGAGTAGAGGTATTTCTCTACTCCTGAGTGTGACCTTGGATATTCCACACTACCAAAGGTCCTCCTTTTCTATATGTGTGAATTATGTCTTCCTCCTTCTCCTAGCCTTTCTTTTATAATCATGAGTTATAATCTATTTCTAAGCTCCAAAGTGATCTATAGTAGAGATTACTTCTCACACTCAATTGAAATTTAGATTACATATTGCATGTTAAGTACTTTTAGCGTGTTTCTTAAATAACTCAACTAATTAATTACATAATTAATTAATGAAAACAATTTACTTTAATAATTCCTTTAACTAAAGTAAATTCAAGAGTAGAAGGATTTGGATGATTTCCACACATATAGACACATAAACCTATGTGGAAATACATGTTTGATGCTACCACTAATGTTAAGAACCAAACTTCAATATAGCATAGAAAAACCTCAGGAAAAGTACTCAACGCCTTGAAAAAGAGATAATTTCATATAATAAGCCTCTTCGAGGGGGCAACCTCCTTTTACCCCACTTAAATGTTCAAGTACAAGATGATTCCAAATGAAAATGTCTCCTTGGTATATATAGGAGACTAGGAGGTATAA
>JASDQU010105353.1:111530-127518 GCA_032191745.1 Picea mariana | reverse complement strand
GAGGATTTCTATCAATCCCCTAACTTAGGATTTATGTTCTTTTACATAGGAAAACACTCACACCTTTCAAACTACAGAATCTTCGATACCTTCTAAATATATTCTTCTAACTATTACAAATAAATGAAAAAATTAGGGAACCAACTTCCTTGGTAAATGTTTATTGACCCATGTGGTCAATTCTCGATTTTACTGTTAGATGCTCCTGCATTAGATTCCCAGGGAAGAAAATAATTGTTCATCAAGTCTTCAAGGTCTACTCCATACTTCAAAATTTCTACTACTGTCATCCAAGTAGCATCCTCCACTGTTTTACCTTTCCATTTGACCAAGTACTGGAAATACTCTTTGCATCTAGTTTTCTTCACTACCTTCATATCCAATAATGTCTCAATCTCCTTTTGCACTGATCTGGGTAGTTGTTCTTTCCATCCTATGGTTTGATATCCATCACTTACATGTTCATCTACTAGAACATTCCCTGTCTCCTTGAAGGAATACAAATATGCAACATTAAAGATTGGAGAAATTCCAACACTACTTGGAAGTTCTATTTCATATGCATTAGAAGAAAACTTTCTTAAAATTTTACATGGCCTGATCTTTTTAAGTTTTAATTTGTTATAAGTCCCTACAGGAAACCTTTCTTTCCTCAAATATTCCATGACCAAGTCACCAACCTCAAAATTCACGGATCTTCTCTTCATGTATTCTCTTTGCTTATACTTTTGGTTGCTCTCTTGCAATTTTTGTTTGACCCTTTCCTGTAACTCATGTATACTCACTGCAAAATCCTCACCATCAACACTTCTTAATTCTCATTTTTCAAAATTCTTCAACTCATACACTCCCCTAGGGTGCATTCCATACAAATTTTGGAATGGACTTGTTATCACATATAGTTGTCAAGGGAAGCAGGTCGTACAAGTCCGTGGTCTGAACATGAAGCGTCCAAGCACAACATTCAAAAGAAGTCCATTTCGGGCTTAAAATATAGGTGGGCAAATAGGTTCATGTTTCAATGGCGAAGATCCCGTATACAGTTCAGATTAGCGACTCTCTGACAGTCGGAGTTTAAAAGTCGCACAAGGATTAATGAATAGCCAAGCGTCCCAAAGTCCCGAAGTAAATCTGAGCCATTGAAGGTTGAGGACACGCGTCGACAGATCTCACACTTAGGGAATTCGACACTTTGGTGAAGTGCGCGAGCAAGTAGGAGAAGCTCCCAAATCCCGAACTCCCGAAGTAAATCTCGGTCGTCCAAAACAAGAGGACATGTAGACGCATATCCCACGCTTTGGAAGATTTACTTCGGAGGATGGTAAGAGCTATCTGTTGAAAAGTCCCGAAGAACCGAATCTCGAACTCTCGAAGTAATTGTGAGTCGTTGATCTTCACAGCAGGAAGCAGGGTCCATCCAAGAGCGGTGCGTGGCAACAAAAGTGGGGCTTTCCTAGATCATAGATCACGATCAGATCAATGGCTAGCATGTATTTGACATGTCAAAATTGCATGATGATTAATGGCTAGGTAGAAGCCCTAGAGTTGCAGATCAAGCACCACGTATCCTTCTCCATCGGACGGTCGATATCTACTTCAGGGATCCGAACTTCAAGATTTTTATATCCTCCCCTCTTGCTTTCATCCAGAGCGTTTTCTCTCGAAGTCCACAGATCATTGTCGTGTTTCCATCCAAATCTAATGGTGGTAGTTTTCTTCGGGACTCTGGGCTTTGAGAGTTTCAGTTTCCTTGCTCTTGTCTTCATCCAAAGTTTTTTCTCTCGGAGTTAACAGATCCCTGCTGCATGTCCTCCTCAGATCGATGGTCGTCATTCACTTTGGAGCTCCATCTCTACATGCATACTGCCCCCAAGCTCTGAAGTGCCAAAGTACGTGGCATTCATTAGGTCAGATATGTGGCGTTATCATCAGTCATGACACCTGACATCCATCTGGCGATGACATGTGGCACTCAGTCCAAGAACCTTTGGGCATATCATCCTCTTGTTTCCAAGTGGTACGTGTCACCTCTCTTTTCATGAAACGTCAGCATAGTGACGTAAGGCCACCACGTCAGATCATCCTCCCGGAAGTGTTCTTGTTCAACGCCAAAATTAGTGCCATCTCCCAGCGTAGTTAGAATGATCCTAAAGTTGGCAGGCGGATAAACTTTAGCGGTGGCACTAAATTCAGCAAGAGCGCCCAGATCGCGACCAGGTCAATGATCACGTTTCATTGCGGGGACACAACATGCTCGAACGATAAAATTATTTAGAGGTCCCGCAATTGAAACCATGGTATAGAGAAAGAGATATGTGGCAGAAGGTGGTGGATTGCGGGCTCAAAAACGGTGTGGGTCCAAACTGCCTTCGACGGCCCCAGAATCACATGCTTATAAACATCAAATCCGAGAGAAGCGTATGGCAACCCCCTAGGCATTAAGCCTCATCCTGATCCCGACGAAGGATCAGTTAATGAAAAAGGAGTGGTGGTTGAAAAATCAACTCACTCCATAAATAGAAGGTGTGGAGGATCTGGCCATGGAGACAGAATTGTCAACCCGAGGTACCCCTATGGACGGTTTTTCTTGCATGCCCATGTTGAGCTGAGTTTGTGTTTGACAAGAAGATACACGCAGAGTCTGACAAAAGAAGGTGCAGAAGAAAGGCTTTGAATGCAATGGCCAGATCACACTCTTGGTAGTCATGGATTCATCTAAGTATAAATTGATTAGTTCAATATTTTGTCGAGGTTGGATGGTTGAGCAAAGCTCCCTACTGTGTAATTTTGATGCCAGAACTGTTCTCTGGTTATGTATCAATTTTGAGACTTTTGCATTAATAGAAGTCAGCTTCTTTCATCTCTTTGTTTAAACTGTGCTGAAACACTCGGGCATGGAGGATCCAGTCGAGGGTTGTGGTTCTATTGTAATGTAGGTTTGATTACAGTATTGTTGTGACCAGTGTTAGTTAGCTTCTTTGTTATCTTATCTCCCCTTACATTGAACAACATTGCAGAGATCCAGTTTTAGATGGTGAACTAAAGCTAGACACATTATTTTGACTACTGATCTTTCACCATGGAGACTCCACTAGTTTGAAATGGAGAAAATTTTAGCTCAGAGGTATACCTTCTGTGATTTTTCAAAAACAGTTGGTTTCCCTAATCCACTGCCTAGTAGAGATGAATGGGAAAGTAGCCTTCCTAAATTTCAAGGAGAAGAGTGGGAGGTACCAGCTGATCACTTGCTGGATTTTCATGATTTTATTCATCAACTTCATATCATACATGAAGATGTTTAGATAAATCTTTTCATGTATTCATTAGAGGGGATTGCTCGTGATTGGTGCCGATCTCTTCCAATTGCAAGTATTAGCTCTTTGACAGGTTTTCATGCAGCTTTTAATTCATTTTGTAAAGAGTATTTTTCAGCTGAACATATTTTTGAGGGATGTTGTGATGAGTTTTCTTTGCTCCATCAAGATTTTGCTAGTCATGCCCGATTTGTGATGAAGCATTTATTGTAGAAGAAATCATTTACCGTGAAGATCATGAGGTGTTGAATGTTATTCATTATGATAGCAATAACACTGAAACATCTAGCATCATATCAGATGTATCTGTTGTTTTAAATATTCATGAAGATCAACATGTCTCTTCTGAATATTCTGATTTCGAAGAGCAAGTGTATTCTGCAGTGGATATTTCCCCTGAATATGAAGCTGAGATAGATGATAAACTAGTTAAAAAAACTAGGGAAGATTCCTCTTTGTTTTTTCCTAGTTTTTCAAAATTGAAGGCAGATTTTGTTTGCTGCTCTTATGAAGAAAATGTAGAGGATGTTTCTGTCCTTGAAACAGATGTTTTTGGCAGCCCTGATTATGATGAAGAAGTTGTTTTGAATACCGACCAAAAACAACCAATTTTTGATGAATATCCCAATGAAGATGATAAAGAGCAGAGCTTCTTCATGGCTTCTTTGTAACCTCGTAGCATGGTTCCTGTATATGATGATTATGAATCTAATCCTTGGGAGGGCCATGAAGGAGAAAAGGAAGAGATAAATGTGCAGCTTATCTCATGTCCAACACTTGTAAATGCATAAATATCACCTGGGATTGGCCAACCTGCATCAATCCTTTATCCACCTGTACACTCTGAGAACACCAAACAACAGGTGAGCAATAATGAAGTAAATGAGGTAATTTCTTACCAGTTTAGCGTGCCTTATTATAAATTTTATGACCCTATGGGGTTATATGTGGAGTTGAGTTTTCCAAAAGCATTGGATCCTGCAAAATTATTCATCTTATCATCATTTGGGGGTATTCTCAGTGTTTCGAAACATGTTTTCATTCTGTTGTCATACTTCCCTTACCTTTTGTGGATCATTTGTAGTGAAAAGAAGAATTATGTTACCAAACTGTTTGGGTGGCTATGGTGAAAGTTTGTTTTCACCTAACACATTGTAAACATTGGTTAGTTTAGGATTGTACATAAATAAACTCCATCTGGAGCTTGTATGTTTGTTTTATTTTTAAGTTGAGTAGTGTACATATCAGCCTGTTGTCTTCAGAAAAATGTATTCAAGTTCGACACCACAACCCAATAGCTAAGGCACTAGAACTGTTTTTCTTGGCAGCTCACAGGGAGCATGTCATCCCTTATGAAGCCAAATGTTATCACATATAGTTGTCAAGGGCAACAGGTCGTCCAATTCCGTGGTATGCACATGAAGCATCCAAGCACAACATTCAAAAGAATTCCATTTCGGGATTAAAATACAGGCAGACAGAGAGGTTCATGTTTCAATGACGGAGATCCCCTATACAGTTCAGATTAGCATCTCTCGGACAATCGGAGTTTAAAATTCGCGCAAGGATTAACGACTAGCCAAGCGTCCCGAAGTAAATCAGAGCCATTGAAGGTTGAGGACACGCATCGAAAGATCTCATACTTCGGGAATTTGACACTTTGGAGAAGTGCGTGAGCAAGCAGGAGAAGCTCCCGAAACCCGAACTCCCGAAGTAAATCTCGGTCGTCCAAAACAAGAGGACAAGTGGAGGCAGATCCCACGCTTCAGAAGATTTACTTCGGAGGATGGTAAGAGCTGTGCGTTGAAAAGTATCGAAGAGATGAAGCCCGAACTCCTGAAGTAATTGTGAGTCGTTGATCTTCACAACAGGAAGTAGGGTCCATCCAAGAGCGGAGCGTGGCAACAAAAGTAGGGCTTTCCCAGATCGTATATCACGAAAAAATCAACGACTCGCGTGTATTCGACATGTCAAAATTGTGCGAGGATTAGTGGCTAGGTAGAAGCCCCAAAGTTGTAGATCAAGCGCCACACGTCCTTCTCCATCGGACGGTCAATATCTACTTCTGGAATCCAGACTTCATGAGTTTTAGCTCCTCCCCTCTCGCTTTTATCCAGAGCATTTTCTCCTGAAGTCCACAGATCGTTGCTGCATGTCCATCCAAATATAATGGTGGTTGTTTGCTTCGAGAATCCGAGCTTCGAGAGTTTCAGCTTCCTCGCTCCCGTCTTCATCCAGAGTGTTTTCTCCTGGAGTTAACAGATCCTTGCCGCATGTCCTCCTCAGATCGACAATATTCGTTCACTTCGGAGCTCCATCTCTACATGCATACCACCCCTGAGCTCTGAAGTGCCAAAGTACATGGAGTGATTAGTTCAGATATGTGGCGTTCTCGTCAGTTATGACACCCGACATCCATCTGGCGATGACACGTGGCATTCATTCCATGCACCTTTATGCATATCATCCGCTTATTTCCAAGTGGCACATGTCACCTCTCTTTTCATGACACATGAGCATAGTGACATAAGGCCACCACGTCAGATCATCCTTCGGGAAGTGTTCTTGTTCAGCGCCAAAATTAGCGCCATCTCCCAATGCAATTAGAACGATCCTAAAGTTGGCAGGCGAATAAACTTTAGCAGTGGCGCTAAATTCAACAGGAGCACCCAGATCGCAATCGTGACCAGATCAACAACCACATTTCATTGCGGGGACGCAACATGCTCGAACAATAAAATTCTTGAGCGGTCCCACAATTGAAACCACAGTATAGCGAAAGAGATATGTGGCGAAAGGTGGTGGATTGTGGGCTCAAAAGCAGTGTGGGTCCAAACTGCCTTCGACAACCTCACAATCACGTGCTTATAAACATCAAATCCCAGAACAACGCGTGGCATCCCCCTAGGCATTAAGCCCCATTCTGATCCCGACAAAGGATCAGTTAATTAAAAAGGAGTGGTGGTTGAAACCTCAACTTACTCCATAAATAGAAGGCATGAAGGATCTGGCCATGGAGACAGAACTGTCAACCCGAGGTACCCCTATGGATGGTTTTTCCTGCATCCCCATGCTAAGTTGAGTTTGTGTCTGATAAGAGGATACACACACAGTCTGACAAAAGAAGGCGCAAACAAAATGCTTTGAATGCAATGGGAAGATCACACTCCTAGTAGTCGTGGATTGATTTGAGTATAAATTGATCAGTTCAATATTTTGTTGGGGTCGGATGGTTAAGCAGAGTTCCCTAGTGTGTAATTTTGATGCCAGAATTGTTCTCTGGTTATGTATCAAATTTGAGACTTTCGCATTAATAGAAGTTGGCTTCTTTCATCTCTTTGTTTAAACTGTGCTGAAACACTCGGGCATGGAGGATCCAATCGAGGGTTGTGGTTCTATTGTAATGTAGATTTGATTACAATATTGTTGTGACTAGTTTTAGTCAACTTCTTTGTTATCTTATCTCCCCTTAGGTTGAAAGACTCGGGCATGGAGGATCCAGTCGAGTTGTTGTAGTTGCATGGTGATGTAGGTTTGATTATTATGTTGCTGTGACATATTTCAGTGTCTGAAACTTGAGTTCAAGAGTTCTCTTGAGCCTGCGTTTTTCTTCACCAAGCTGCTCGAAGGTTGAATGCTCATAGCAGTCTTGTTCACCTCTCTCACTAAGTCTTCCTTCTACTCACACTTAAACTCAAATCACTGACTGAAGTTAATGAGGACCTCACTTCCCTGTGCATTGCTTGTCCAGTTTCTGTGATTAAAATCATTCTTGTATTGAGTTTTGTCCATTTTACCTCCACTCATAAAACCAACATCCACCAAAAATTTAGATGGGTACTGGGATTATCCTCTTGCAATCTGAGGGTGAATCTCGGTTCTAATAGGAATCGTCCATGTGATTCTATTTGGTGAGTCATTATATGCAAACTCAGCTTGAGAAAGCATCTGATCCCATTGCTTACGGTTCTCATTCACAAGGTTTCTCAAAATATTTCCCAGACTTCTATTTACTACCTATGTTTGTTCATCGGTCTGTGTATGATAGGCTAAGCTAAAATTGAGATTAGTACCAAGATTCTTCCATAAGGTTCTTTAAAAGTGTCCCACAAATCTAATGTCTTTTTAAGAAACTATAATTTTGGGTAAACCATGCAACCTTACAACCTATTTAAAGAACAATTTTTCAACATTTGTTGCATCACTAGTCTTGGTGCATGCAATGAAATGAGCCATTTTTGAAAATCTATCTACCACAACATAGATAGAATCATTACCTCTCTTTGTTCTTGGAAATTCCAACACAAAGTCCATACTTGCTACATCCCATGGCCTGCTTGGAATGGGCAATGGTTGATACACCCCTGTATTCTGACTTCTCCCTTTGGCATGCTGACAAATTATGCACCTTTCCATAAACTTCTTCACTTGATTCTACGTACCATGCCAAAATAAAAAAAACATTTACCTTAGCAAAAGTTTTATCTTGTCCAAAATGTCCCGACAGTCCTCCACTGTGATTTTCTTTGATCAGATTCTCCCTCAATTAACACTTTGGTATGCACAATTTATTGTTCTTGAATAACAATCCTTCCTGTATCATATAATCCAACCATTGACTTCTGTTACCAGCAAGTGGATTTTCACAAGCTGCATAGGCACCTTTTAAATCTGTATTATCTTGATATATTTATTTTAAACCATCAAAGCCTAAAGTGTTGACTTGAAATTCTTGCAAAAGAAAATTAATTCTACTTAATGCATCAACAACTTTATTTTCTTTTAACCTAATCCCTTGAGATAAGAATAACTTTAACTATTTTATGGGGGGTTGGTTTTTGGTTATCTAGTCGAAGGAGCGAGCGCATATGGTCGCAGACCAGTAAGCTCGAGAGCTATGGCCATAGACGAGTAAGCTCGATAGATTTGGCCACAGGCCAGTAAGATCGAGAGCTATGGTCGTAGGCCCTCTCCCTCTCCCTTTCTCGTGCCCTTACCCGTCTCTCAATCCCCTTTTCCGATAGCCCTGTTTCTTGCCCCGTGCCATTAGCTCCTGTCCCTTGTCACCTACTATCAACGCTCCATTCTAGCTTCTGCCACATTCCGTGTTTGATAGACGTCACAGGTACGAAGGCACAGACATATGGTTGACTATGCGGAGGAGGAGATGGACTACGAACCTAGTCCTTCACGTTGACACACCTTCCATTCCTTCGAGGAATTCTTGGATCGAGAGATTCATCCCCCCCCCCCCTCGGCACAACCTTNTATCCCATTTCATATCTCGAGGGAAAGGCCATTACTCCTTCTCGTGTGGAGTATGTCCGTAACAAGGAATACGACATCTTGGTTAGCAAAAATGCTAAGGGAAGCGCAAATATGTGGTTATTTCTAAGGAAAGCCTCTCTGGTTCCGAAGACTTTGAGCAAGTTTTCCCTATCAATTATCAAAGAATATCAGAAGAAATCCTAATTGATTTCCCACTACACACTCAGGAGAAGAATATGAAAATCCTAGCGAAGAAGCCAACAAAGTGCATACGGGAAAAACGCGGACAAGTGAAGAAGGTTGTAGGGAAAGACTTGGCAATTTTGGACATAACCAATTTCCATGGAAAACTTTTAGTTGGGAGGTTCACAGGAAAATCACCATGACACCAGGCCATGCAGTCTTGGTTAGAACAAACCTAGTCCCCGTTTCTAGGGTATACGCCGAAAGCTCATGTTTTATCCAAAGGATGGAATTCCATATTATGCAAGTCGAAAGTAGAAAACAAAAAATTGTTGAGAAGAAGCTAGTCATGGGGGTCGTCAGGCTTGGTGCTAAAACCCTCGATAGTGGAATTCAACCCTGAGCATGAACCAGTCTCCCATATGAAGTTATGGTCTATCCTACCTAGCCTCCCACTAGCTTTTTGGACCAGAGAGACATTGAAAGTAATTGGAGACAAAATAGGGA
The DNA here is from genome assembly GCA_032191745.1 of Picea mariana. Lineage (NCBI taxonomy): Eukaryota > Viridiplantae > Streptophyta > Pinopsida > Pinales > Pinaceae > Picea > Picea mariana. The sequence goes on along the minus strand of JASDQU010105353.1, from coordinate 118,246 downwards.
CTTTTGTGGGATTAGAACCCAATTAGGCCTTAAAAAAAGACAGGCATTGGACCCGGATTCAAGTGGAGGTTAATGTCAGAGATGGCTTTATCGAGAGCTTGGACCTAGTCCTAGGAGACATAAAATGGCACCAAAAGGTGGATTACTGGAGAATTCCCTTCAGGTGTTATGCCTGCCATGAAATTGGGCACTTGCAAGTCGACTACTTGTGATTGCTACTAGGAAACATACTTGTAAAGAAAACTTGTGTAAGGAAATCCACCTACAACAGATCTGAGAAGGTTGAGGTGGTCTTGACAAGAAACTCTAAGGAAGTTAACATCGATCATGGTCAAAGCTTCAAGTGAAGAAATGGGTGATCTAGTCTACTAGGCTGCTCAGACATGTATGATTACACATGATTTTGTTTACCCTTCTTCTCTTTTGCGCGAGACTGAATTTTCTAAGAGTCCTTTCGGTTCAAAAGGGTCAGTTAACACATCCTCGCCTTCGGTCTCTCCCCTTTCTTCCCTAATATAAATTGTGGCTTCCCAGACAAAGTATTCTCCCATCCCTCCTCTTGTTGAAAAGCTTCTCCCCCCTCCTCAACCCTCTTCCTCCCCTGTCCTAACCAAAACGGAAACCCTATCTCCCTCTAGGCCTTCCGGAACCCTTCCTTCCCCTAGTTCTAAGCTTTCCTTTCCCCCTCGATCCTTCCCCCCCTCTCCCCCATCCCCCAGTGCCTTGCTCCCCTCCCACCACCCTCCCCCCTCCAAAGGATACACTCTGAGATCAAAAGACAAACCCAAGGAAGCCTCTCCTTCCAAGGGGAGTTTGGCCCTTGGTGTCCCTCAAGTGTCCACAACAGGAAGAAAGTTACATATCTCGAAAGCTAAAGAACTGGCAGCAACCAGAATTAGGAAAGGCACGCAGACTACCATCACAAGGGCCCTTAGAGCAGGGAAGGCCCTCCCCCTTTGAAAAAATGATCCTTCTATCTTTCAATGCAAGAGGGGTTGCCCCCCCCAGAAAAAAAACTAGCCCTCAAAAGGATTCTCCTGATCCTTAAAGAATGTAAAGGGGAAGAAGCTATAAAGAATGTAAGCCCCTGGTTAAAAAATTGGGCCTTTAGTGCAGTAGATGCAAAAGATTTGTCCTGAGGGATGCTCATAGGTTGGAGTCCGAATTTTAAATCCCTTTCTTCGTTGTCTTCACAATCCACCATTTCTGTAAACCTAAAACATAAGATGTCGACTTCACCTATTTTGTTATAAATATCTATGACCCTTACTCTGAAAGAATTCCCTTCTGGGAAGATTTGAAAAATGAGGGAATTTTTAATGACCCCCTCTCAGTCATTGGAGGGGATTTGAATTTCACACTCTCTCTCAGAGAAGTTTGGGTCCCCTCTCCAAAACAAGATCGTCAATGAGGCTTTTTTCTATCTTTTCTCGAATATGTTAATCTATTGGATGTGGAACCAGTGAGGCTCTCCCCAACATGGAGAAATTTTTGAAGAGGAAGAGACGAAGTTGCGAAATGCCTTGATAGATTTCTAGTTTTAGAAAATTTTATGGAGAAGGGTCTAAGATTCATTTCAAAAGTGGAAAAAGAAGGGAGTTCAAACCATCTCCCTATCGCTTTGAGATGGAGCTCTAGCTTAGCCTCGCCCCCCTCGCCATTAAAAATCAACAAAGTTTGGTTTGATGACCCCAGCTTCCAAAACATTATTACTTCAACTTGGAAGAAACTTCGAGCCGACAATAATGAACCTCTAATGATACAATGAGAGAAAACCCTGAAGAATACCAAATCTGCAATAAAGAAATGGATCCCTAATTGGAAAACTAAAAAGAAAAAGGAGCTTACATAGATCGAAAAATAACTATAAAGAATTGGTTCAAGGTTGGATAGGGAAACCCTAAGCCCAACTCTTTTGGAGGAGTTTAGGTGTCTGGGAAAAAAATGCAACGAGTGGTTAAAACGAGAAGAAGAGGAATGGAGACTAAAAAGTCGAGCACTTTGGATAAAAGTCGAGGATAACAACACCAAATTATTCCATAACTTTTCCAACCAAAGATGGAACCTCAATACTATATGGGAAATCAAGAATGAAGAAGGAATTAGGGTCAGTTCCTTTCAGGAAAAATCAAAGGCGGGAGCTCTTTTCTTTGAATCCCTCTTCTCAGATCTTGAAGGTTTCCCTATCCAAGAAATCCTAGAAGTAGTGGCCAAGTTCCAGCCCATTTTCTCTAAGGAAATGAACCAATTCCTACTAGAAGAAGTTTCGACAGAAGAGGTGAGAAGAGCGCTTTTCTTTATGCAGAGTGGAAAAAGCTCGGGTCTGGAGGGGTTTCCCGTGGAATTATTTAAATTCTTCTATGACATCATAAAGGAAGACTTACTTCTCATGATCAAAGAATCTCAATCTGTAGGAAGGATCTTTGGATTGCTAAACTCTACCTTCCTATGCCTCATTCCGAAAAAGCAGACTGTCGAATCGTTTGAGGACTACTTCCCTATCTCGTGCTGCAATGTGGCTTACAAGCTGATTTCAAAAATGATTGCATGTAGATTAAGGGCAATCCTATGTAAGGTAATAGACGATGAACAATTTGGCTTTCTTCAAAATAGACAGATACATGACACAGTGGCCATAGCTCAGGAATCTCTACATTAGGTGAAAAAAAAGAAACTCAAATCTGCCTTCCTAAAACTGGACCTGTCAAAAGCTTATGATCGTGTTAACTGGACCTTGCTCCGGTTAGTTCTCATTCAAATGGGCATGAACCTCAAAACGGTAAATTGGATAATGGGTTTCCTTAATAGTGTTTTCTTTGTGTTCTTGATAAACGAAGCGCCTTCGTCTTTCTCCTGAGCCTCCAAGGGTCTACGCCAAGGCTGCCCCTTGTCCCCCTTCCTTTTCCTAATCATCGCGGACGCCCTAAGTAGTCTGATAAAAGAGTCTAGATTCGAAGGGTTGTTAAGAGGTCTAAAAGTGACAGCTTCATAAATGGTCTCTCATATTCTCTTCGTCGATGACATTTGGTGTAGTATCTATGGCTCTTTGAGGGACATTTCTTCCCTCAAGAAAAATCTAGACCTGTATTGTATGGCAACAAGCATGTGGATTAATATAGAGAAGTCATGTTTATTAACCAATCAATGCTCGGGGGCCGAGGTTACTTCCTTTCTCCATATTCTTCCTGTTCAATATAAATTGATGGATGAAGGGGTTAAATACTTGGGCTTTCATCTTAATCCTGACAGGTACAAGAAGTCAGATTGGGCCTAGCTAATTCGCAAGGTGGAATCAAGAATTGATTCTTGGGTTTTTAAAACTCTTTCCCAAGGAGGCGTGTTAGTCTTACTTAAATCTGTTTTGGAAGGAATACCAGTCTATTGGAACTCGATCACAACCATTCCCAAAGGTATCTTTAACAAGATCACAAAGCTCAGTGGTCGCTTCTTATGGGTTGGAAATAACTCTTATGGAGGGTTGCATTTAGCGAAGTGGTCCTCTTTAGCAACCCCCAAAGATTTAGGCAGTTGGGGAATAAAATATATTCATCTCTTTGCTAGAGCATTGGCTGGAAGGAACTTATGGCACCTACCAGTAGGGAATACGCTATGGACAAAAGTGATGAGATCCAAATACCTCCCAAACCTCTCCGTGATCGAGTGGTTTAGGCAACCAAGCAAATCCTCAAAAGGTTCCATAGTGTGGAAGGCTCTGGTCGAAGCATTCCCTCTGTTAGGAGAATGGGTGGTATGGAAAATAGATGATGGGAAAAATGTCAGGGTGGGATAAGATCCTTGGATGGGAGCTGGAAATAATTTCAGACTCTCTCCCCCCCTTATCCTTTCCTTAAGGAGCAATAACATTCACTTTCTTCATGATGCCTGCACTGGTATCCCCCAGCCTCAAGGGTGAGAAGGATGGAAAGATGCAACAACGTTAGGCCTCCCTGTGGCCCTTCACATTGAATGGAACTTCTATGTATCTCGATTATGTAAAATTTTTATTAATCTTTCCCAAGATAACGAGGACACTTTGTGTTGGTCCCGTAACATAAAGGACAAATCCTTCACAACCAAACTGGGGTACAGAGCTTGGCAGGAGGAAAGGAAAAGTACCCAACCACAATGGTGGTGGAAGGTTTTATGGAAATCCAAGGCCCCACTGTGTCGTAAACTACTTATGTGGCTGGCCTTAACCAACAAACTTTTGACCTGGGATAATATGGAAAAAAGGAATTGGCATGGTCCAAATTGTTGTGTACTTTGCAAATTAAACTCTGAATTTTCCTCTCACCTTTTTGTACCGTGCCCTTATGCAGGTCAGGTTTCCATAACGATAAAAGAAATGTTTAAAGTAGGTGCGGATTGGAATAATATTAACCTTGAGGAATGTTATAAGTTGTGGATTCAGGATAGGTCGCTAAAGCTGTACACAGGACTACCATGCATCTTGGTTGAAAATTGATGGTGGACACACAACTCGACAATTTTTAAAGATAAATGGATGTCACCAAAAGTGATTACAACTCTAACCCTGGCATAGAGAGCAGAGTCCAAAGAGGACCAAAACAATCTAAAGCAGAGGGTACCCTCCTTTATTGTTCTAGATTACTCCATTCTGTGGGGTTACTTCGATGGTGCCAGCCAAGAACACCCACCTTCCATTGGCGTAGGAGTTGTGTTATTCTTAAATCAAAACCATTATATTTACATCAGGTATGTTCCAGGTGGAGGGTCCAATAATAAATCATAACTTATAGCTTTGTGTACCCTTATAGAGACAACAAAGCAAAAGGATATTGGGAAGTTTCAGGTCATGGGAGATTCTAAGCTGGTGATTGACTAGGATAAAGGAAAAATATCCATTCAAAACATCACTTTGGCCAATATTTTGAGAGACATAAGTCTTTCTTTTCAATTCTTTGATTGGTTGTCTTTTCAAAATATATAGAGAGAACCTAATGTAAAAGCAAATGAACTCTCAAAAGAAGCTTAACAACTGCAAAGAGGGGCCTTCGGGTACTATGAGTATTTTGAAGGCACTGAAACAGAAGCAATGGAATTATGGCTATAACTCTTTTATGTATACGAATTGAAAATGATGCAGGGATATCAAAGATAGTACATAATGTTTTGTAAGGATATAGAACAATAAGATGGATACAGACTCAGGATCTTTTTGAAAAAGTAAGAAAGTAAGCCTTCTAAGGAAGTTTTGTAAGTCTGGAACATGTATATTCTATGAATATAAGAATCTTTTTTTTCTATGGAAAAAAAAATTATTTGCTTTTTCGGTAGTGTGAATTAAAAAAGTAAAATTCTACAAAAATTCAACCCACTTAGTATGTGTTTGATTCAGTTTTGGTTGACTACTTATAAATTGTAATGTATGATTGTCGGTGTAAAGAACAAACTCCTTGGGCATAAGGTAATGTCTCCATTTCTTCAGTGCATTCACAATTGCATAAAACTCCTTATCATAAGAAGAATACTTTTTCTTTGCCCCATTCAACTTCTCACTAAAAATATGCAATTGGTCTTTGCTCCTGACTTAGGGAAACACCTATTGTAGTCCCACTGGCATTAGTCTCAATCTGGAAGAACTTGTCAAAATTTGGTAAAGCTAACATAGATTGTTCAATGATCTTTTTCTTCAAAACCTAAAGATTTTGATCAACTGCCAGTGTCCACTTAAATGGTTGTATGTTCTCTTTGATGGTCTCAATAAGTGGGGCACAAATCTAGCTGAAATTTATGATAAATAAATTTCCTGTAAAAACTTGATAGTCCATGGAAACTTCTTACCTCGAATGCATTTCTGGGAGTAGGCCATTTCACTATGGCTCGAACCTTTTCTGGATCCATCTTCAATCCTCCTTTAGATATCACAAATCTCAAATATACCAGCTCATTCTTCATAAAGGTACACTTCTTCAAATTGGTCGGCAATTTTTCTTTTTGTAGAGTACTCAAAACCATTATGAGATGTCTCAGATGCTCCTATCTTGTCTGGCTATATATCAAGATATCAACTAAATACACTATCAAAAAATTCTCAATAAATTCTTTCAAAACCTCATTCATTAACCTTATAAATGTGCTTGGAGCATTTATGAGCCCAAAAGGCATCGCCAACCATTCATACAGTCCATTATTAATTTTGAGAGTTGTTTTCCACTCATCACCCTCTCTTATCCTTATTTGATGATATCCACTCTTTAGGTCAATATTTGAGAAATACTTAGCACCGCTTAAGAAATCTATCAAATCATCAATACAAGGTAATGTAAATCTATAACTTATGGTAATCTTGTTGATTTCTCTAGATTCATTGCACATGCGCCATCCTCCATCCTTCTTTGGACTGAGTACTATTGGTACAACATATGGACTCAAACTCTCCTTCACCAATCATTTGTCTAACAACTCATGTACCTGCCTTTTAATCTCTTCATTCTCTTGTGGGGTCATTCTATGGGCTTCTTTATTAGGTAAACTTGCTTCAGGGATTAAATCAATGTGATGGCTAATACTTCTCATAGGAGGTAGAGTATTTGGTAAGTCATCTACTATAGCATCAACAAATTCATCAATCATAACTTTAACTTCTATAGGTAAATCATCCATATTTGTATTAGTGAGTGTTACCTTTGGTTTACCAATTAAGGCAAAATGCACCTCTTCTTCTTTCTTGACTTCTTGCAACAACTCCTTCC
>JASDQU010105353.1:43329-73157 GCA_032191745.1 Picea mariana | reverse complement strand
TTAGGACCTGTCTTCTAGCATTCTATTCTTTGATCTCTATCAACACTTGACAAAAATATTAACTCTGAGTTAAACTTCCAATTCTGTATAATATTTCGGCAACATCTATACTAAGTTCTAGTTTCCAAAGTATTTAACTAAAACATAGCGTTCAAAGAAACTCCAATCATAAATGTAACTAATACCATAGTGGTTGCTACAATTTTGTTTCCCAATTCACAACTATAATTACAATACTCATACCGAATCCATATTCAATATCGACAATAAATTCTACAACGATCAATAAAATCATTTACTTTGTAATCAATTAAATCAAAGAGACCAAGATATTCCTAAATTATCGGGATTCAATACATTCCAATATATGTGAAAGTTAATTCCAGATCACAGTTACATTTTATAGTGACCAACGAAGTCTGATCTCCAACTTGTAAATTGATTGCAATGATTCAACAGATTTCACTTCCTAGAATTGCACTAATATATACAGAGACAATCAAAATCCTAACAAGGTCTATTATTTAAATTTCCAACGACTCAATTGAAGTGTTATTCTTACAGAGTGACGTGGAAAATTTTTAGGAACCTTAAGGAATTCTAGTTTAAGATTTAGCCAGAGATTTATCAAGACTACATGAGATCGAAATTACAGTTTACAATTAAGTTTTACTTGATCAACGAAAATTTATTTTCAAAATTGCAAATAGGTTAAACAAGAACATACAAGTTCTAATTTCAAATTACAAATAGAATATACAAGATAATTCGAAGATCCAATTTTGGATTGCATGAAATCTTACAACAACTTAACAAGTTTACCATTTTAGAATTTCAGACTTGACAAGATCCAATGATTTAATTTCCAGAGCTATAACTTTAATTCGTTGTGTCCATGACAAATTCCTAAATAAGAAGCTACATAATGATTTGGTAGAGATAAATGATTCTAAAAACAGGGGTTGCGATTTGATTTGGCAATGATTCAATAATTTTCTAATTAGAGGAGCTGGAATTTGATTTGGCAATGATTCAATAATTTTCTAATTACAGGAGCTGCAATTTGATTTGGCAATGATTTAATAATTTTCTAATTACACGAGCTGCAATTTGGTTTGTCAACGAATTAATTAATTAGTTATATGGATGTACACTAATTAATCATCTACCATCATGGAAATTCCCTTCACAATGTTGGAACAAATACATATTTATAAAACTTTAGAATTTAATAGATTTCATCCTCGTTTAAATAAAAACAATGCGTGCTTGAGTCTCACCGTTGATGGAGTTTTTCACCTAATCGAACAACCCTAATATCTAAAAAGTTATAAAGTTGCATACTCATTAACGAGTCAAATCACTGAAGACTACATTCAAAAGATCGGGTTTTGGAGTTTCACGATATAGGCATTTCAACATAAAAAAATTCCAAAGTCCCGATAGCCGAAGTTACAAAATTGTCTTAATCTCTAAACTAGATTAATTAAGAATTAAAAAAGATTAACGGTTAATTGATCATGCCATGATTTCGTGTTTTGGGGATCCTGCAGGCAACGACTATCAAGGTCTCTATAGTCGAAATCGCGAAACTGTCTTAGATTAATCACGATTATTTAAAAGGATTAAACATGATTAAAGTTAATTAATCGCATCGCGATTTTGCGTTTCGGGGATTGTACCTTGAAATGTTATAGGATATCCTAATATTTTAAATCATGAAATTTACTTAACGATAAGTGTAATTAACTGACGCATTAACGATGATTATCACGTAATTAATCCTTCGCTAAATAGTGACTCGGATAAATTCGAATCTCATTTGTGCTTTTCCCGAAAATTAATGATGTTAATAATTGATTTACGGGAATCATTCCAAATGATATCTTAGACCACCGCCTAAATCTTATTCATTAAGGAAAGTAAATGCTTCATCAGTAAAAGTATTGGTAACTCGATGCAGTTAAAGTGAAGGGATATTGAACTTCAAATTTTATTGTGCATTTTTACTGAGCACCAAGTTTTCTGGATAACAAGTCTTGTGCATTTCCTGTAATAGATAACAGAGCTCTAAGATTTGATACAATGGCTCCATGAAAATCACCTAAAACGACTTGTGAAAGTTCGAGCCAAAACACAAATGTCCTCTCCGACACCTCGCCCAGAACATAGACACTGTTAAATCCTAGATGCAAGTATTCAATGTTTTACAATATGAATTGGTAAATTACCCAGATGATTCAAGTGACAATGAGACCGAGGACCTAGCCACTAAATACAAAATTGTTTCCCAGTCAGAGATACATAAAATAGTGACGAGGCCTAGGCTCTTTCCTTACAACGATATGATCGGTTGGGCATTGGAGAATGTGGATATCCCTACCAAAACCATTTTCAATTCACAAAAGGTCGCAGGTGGGTATTTCCTGCTAGAACATCTACAGGTGATGTACAAATTGTCTCTGGTATCCAATTTCGTTTACGATGCCAATTTCCTAATAGATTTTGACAAGAAGGAATGTGCCCAATATGGAAAAAACCTTCCTGACTTAATTAAAGACTGGTACTCTCGCCCCGAGAAGTTCAGAGCCGACTCCCATGGCGTATACACGGTTTCTTCATTAGAACCTCACATAATGTATATAGCAATGATGATGTGTATACTGTATGGGAGAGAAGACACATCCCATTTCTATTTACCGTGGGTACCCATTATGCACACAGTAGCAGAGGGTTATTCGTTTGATTGGGCCAATATACTGTCAGACAATTTGGTTAAGGATATTACAGAGTATCAGTCACTAAAAGCCAAATGGAAACCAACCCCATTCTTCATGTCATGTTATATCATGGATGTCGTCTTCTTTATGACACCTTTTCCTCTGATGGGCTAGAGTTGGACTCCAAATAGTGATGAACCTATACATATTTATCATTCAAAGCTTTGGGAAGACAAGGTGAAAGAATTCTTTTATGAAATCTGCAACTGGGTAGTGGTGCCGATGAAAACCGCTATATATGGTTACCCACCTCCCATAATTTCCGACAAAATTGTGACTAATCTGGGCAAGATAGCATACAGGTACATCGAGGAGAATTTATCATATATTATGGTTTTCGACTGTTCAGTTCTTCCACATGCTCTACCTCAATTTTTACCAGACCGGTTGGTGTGCCGTGAAGTAGGACATCAAACTGTGCTTGGAGGGATTAGTAAGGAGCTCAAAGCAGTACAGAAAAAGGTATGGCCATTTTTCCCCTTCATATTGATACATTTTCTCTGCTAGATTTCGGCTATTCGAAAGTGGAGTCTGCGGCCCTGGGAGAAATCACGCTGGTCGATATCGAATTCAATAAGAACGATCCACAAAAGATCGTAGGTAACCACATGGATAGATGCAATTTGAAAAGGTATGAACATGAAGATTCCCTTCAGGATGAAATATTCCGAGGAGTGAGGTCCTATCGAGAGGTTTTGAGTCAAGTTCGATCTCTGTCACCCGATAAAATAACCGAGTTTTATAATTTCCAGAAGCATCGAAGAAATAGCCTCCCCAAGGTATTGCAAGGAGAAACCTTGATGCTTCCAGCAACTCAACAAGCTAAAACACAAGAGTTAGAAATAGTAGGCTCCAGCAGAAAAGAGATTGGAGAAATATTGGAGAAGACTAAGGTATTGACTCAGCAAGGAGACACCACGACAACTAATGTATAAGGTGATCAAAATAAAGATCAAACTGAGACCTTGACAAGAACAACTACTGACATGGCTGGGAAGCTTCCATCCACTGAGATAGGTAGTCCTATCCAGTCCATCACATCTCTACAATACAATAAAGGAAATCAGAATGCCGAGGTTGTATTCATAGAAGACCTAACACCTATTTTGGTAGCAGAGATGCCTCCTTCAGAATTCTTCTTCAGTAAGAAGAGAAGGGATGTGGTAAAAAGTGAAACACATCAGAAGGAAGGTGTGGCTATTAAAAGACATAGGATGTTATTAGATGGAGGGGCCTTGGAAGAGGAAGACGTTTCTTCCGAAGTTGCAGGTTCGTTGGGAGCTTTTGCAACAGAAAACCCGCTTTCAGTCGGTAACTTAAACGAACGATTGAAGCAAAAAGATTTACTGATAAGTCAATTGCAGAGTCAAGTGCAGAATGTGGAGAAGAATGTTAGGAGTGATATCAACAAGGGTTTTGAACAGATTAGAGCCAATGATAAAAAGGAAATCCAACAGCTCAAATCCAACCTCGACGAAATGCACAAGAATGTATGGACGAGTAGAGTAAAGGCCATTCAACAAAGTGAATTGGTGAAGCAATTACAAGCCAAGGTAAGATTAGCTGAGAACATGGTTATAGATATAGATATTTTCCAATCTTAGGCATTGGAGGTGTGTAAAAAACTAGAATCAACACAATAAAGCCTTTTCAATAAGGTAGAAGCTATCCAAGATAATTTTCGGGTGGTAGACCAATCATTAAATAACATTTGTTTAAGAGAGCAAGAAGTTATTGCTTCTCGGGCCACTTTCTAGGAAGCAGTTGTGTCGACGGCTAAAGAAGGAGTGTCTGTGGTTTCTAGGTTGTTTTTTTCGGAGCAAGCTAGAGGCAATATAATAGTGAATACTTGGGAAGCCAACATATCCGAAAGTAAAAAGATGGCTAAGGAAGTCAAAAAGGCTTGTGAAGAAGCTTTTCAGTTACTCAACAAAGAGTCATTAGGCTTTGGAAAATATGATAGCTCTGAAGTACTAGGACAAGTCGATATAGCCCAGCATCAACTTAATATCAAGACAAACATGGAAGAGACTCAAGATGAAATATTTCTATTAAAACATATTGATATTACTCAGATAGACAGATGGCTGGTGAAGCCTAATGTGTAGCTACAATCTATGATTTCGGAGGACAAAAGGATGGAAGATATATTGCCTAAATTAGAAAATAAATTATATATTTTTGAGGCAAATGAATTAACAGAACCCTCCAGGCTAGTAGCACAATTTGTGAGTAAATGTGTTAAATTTATCGCACAAGGAAAGGGAAACACCTCCGAGAACCAATGAGGTAACCTGTACAAATCATCTGCACAGATCATGATTGGAGATTATTTGTTTTTGAGCTAGACATCAAGAAAGAAAAATGCCTCTGCCAGCATGACAAAAACACAGAAGAGACGCAAGTGAAGCGTTTCGGGTTTCACAATTTGTAACCTTTACTATTTTAGAAATAAGGAGAATTCCAACTATTTAGGGTTGAGAACCTTTTGTATAAATACATATTTAGAAGAATGAACAAAGACTGCTTCTTGTCGTATTGTAACTAAGAAAACTCATTCTTTGTGAGTATTAAGACAAGTGCAGAAAGAGATTCCAAATTTTGTGCAATTTGAGTTATGTGCCCTTCTTGTATTCCATATCTCTAGTGTTCTTTATGTTACTCCTATGTAAGTGAATGATTGCAATTTAGTATAACATCTACTGTAATCAAAATTTATTTAGTTATTTGATAAGCGAGCAACTTTTCCTCTGTATTTTCTATCAGCAAATACAATACCTGCAAGATATTTGGATCACTTTATCATATGTCCTTTCAGGAGTGCATTCTACATTTTCTTCTACTGCAAACAAGGTAAGATTCATCTACAATCGATGCCTCATTTTGTTTGACAGTTTTGTAATTTTCTCCCTCATCACTCAATTTTATTAATTGACTCAAACGACGACACATGGCCTCTGTTCTGTTCAGTTATTAATTTCATTTCAGGATTTAATTCTTACACAATTAACGGAAGGAAAGGCACTCTTAAAAAAAACCTTTCTTAATTCCTAATGCTTGACATTATGCCTTGAGCCTTAAGTTTAATCTCAGGAACAACACACAATATGAAATTAAATATTACAACGAACCTACCAACACTGATCAAGTATGCAAATTAATTATATAATTATCATACAAATTGCACTTCATGATTGTCAATTAATTTTGCAACGGCCTCATTTTGTTTTCAAAAATACAATATTAACATGCATTGATCTTCATAATTTCAATCTTCGATTTGTAAAAGTCAATTTGCAACGACTCTACATAACTCTAAATTCCAGACTTACAAATATTTTCTACAATGAACCAAGAGAAAAACAGAATCAGGGTTTGTAAATTCAATTAGCAGCCAATAAAGGAAATCTGATATTCTTGGGTTGCAAATAAATTTGGCATCTTTGAAACCAATTCTAGGTTCCAGTTTGTAAAATAAAATGGAAGCGATTAAACAAATTTCTAAACCTTGGTTTATAAATTTAGTTGGTAGCATACAAATAGATTCCAAAATTTCAGACTGTATATTCACATGACAACTTTCAAGAAAAGTTTTTTCTTCCAGGAATCGCTATATAAGCAGTGTCTAAAACAAGATTCAACTCATAGTTCTCAATTAAATTATTGCAGTGACCCTTCAATAATTAAATTCAGAAGCTACAAATTGGTTTGGCAGCGATCATATGAAAGGTAAAATTTCTGGAATTGGAAATTAATTTGGAAGCGAACAACAAAATTTCTGAATTATGGAATTGGAAATTAATTTTACAGCAAACACCATAATTTATGAATTCTGAGTTGTAAATTAAAATGGCAATGCACCATCTATATTCTAAATATAAATTACTCTCATAAATTACAAATTTCAAAAATACAAACATTGGAATCGATGGAGACAGAGACTTCACCAGTACCTCCCAGCTAATGATAGGGGTACTCTTCTCCCCCCTTAGCCCCCCGAGCCACAAAGGGGCCACACACAAGAAACCAACAAACAATATCTCCAAGGCTTTCCTCTCAAGGTAGAGCTTCCACTTTTTCTACAAGTTTGGTATCCCAACTCTCATAATTAAAACACAGTCAAACCATTTTGGCAGCGTAATCTTGCCAAGAATAAGTGTGATCCATTTTCCTTCTACTCCTTTTGTTTTATAGAAATTTCTTCACTGACACATGTCATGCAAAAATAATTAACTTTTTAGATTAAATTAATTATGATTATTCACCCAGCCCCCGGGGGGCAGCTCAATTGGCAAGTGCCGTGAATATAGCGTGTTATGTACGATGAGGTTTCAAGTTCAAATCCCCCTGACTTACCCGTGCCTGCGGAAGGGGCATACGTATGGCACCTGGAGGTTATAGTGNTTTAGTTATTTGATAAGAGAGCAGTTTTCCCTCTGTATTTTCTATCAGCAAATACAATACCTGCAAGATAATTGGACCACTTTATCATATGTCCTTTCAGGAATGCATTCTACATTTTCTTCTACTGCAAACAAGGTAATATTCATCTACAATTGATGCCTCATTTTGTTTGACAGTTTTGTAATTTTCTCCCTCATCACTCAATTTTATTAATTGACTCAAACGACGAAACACAGCCTCTGTTCTGTTCAGTTATTAATTTCATTTCAGGATTTAATTCTTACACAATTAACGGAAAGAAAGGCACTCTTAAAAAAAACCTTTCTTAATTCTTGATGCCTGACATTATGCCTTGAGCCTTAAGTTTAATCTCAAGAACAACACACGATATGCAATTAAATATTACACCGAACCTACCAACACTGATCAAGTATGCAAATTAATTATATAATTATCATACAAATTGCACTTCATGATTGTCAATTAATTTTGCAATGACCTCATTTTGTTTTCATAACTACAATATTAACATGCATTGATCTTCAGAATTTCAATCTTCGATTTGTAAAAGTCAATTTGCAACGACTCTACATAACTCTAAATTCCAGACTTACAAATAATTTCTACAACGAACCAAGAGAAAAACAAAATCGTGGTTTGCAAATTCAATTAGCATCCAATAAAGGAAATCCAATATTCTTGGGTTGCAAATAAATTTGGCAGCTTTGAAACCAATTCTAGGTTCCGGTTTGTAAAATAAAATGGTAGCGATTAAAAAAAATTCTAAACCTTGGTTTATAAATTTAGTTGGCAGCATACAAATAGATTCCAAAATTTCGGACTGTATATTCACATGACAACTTTCAAGAGAAGTTTTTTCTTCCAGGAATCTCTATATAAGCAGTGTCTACAACAAGATTCAACTCATAGTTCTCAATTAAATTGTTGCAGCGACCCTTAAATAATTAAATTCAGAAGCTGCAAATTGGTTTGGCAATGATCATATGAAAGGTAAAATTTCTGGAATTGGAAATTAATTTGGAAGCGAACAACAAAATTTCTGAATTCTGGAATTGGAAATTAATTTGGCAGCAAACAACATAATTTATGAATTCCGAGTTGTAAATTAAAATGGCAATGCACCATCTATATTCTAAATATAAATTACTCTCATAAATTACAAATTTCAGAAATACAAATACCGGAACCGATGGAGATGGAGACTTCACCGGTACCTCCCAGCTAATGCTAGGGGTACTCTTCTTCCCCCTTAGCCCCTCGAGCCACAAAGGGGCCACACACAAGAAACCAACAAACAATAGCTCCAAGGCTTTCCTCTCAAGGTAGAGCTTCCACTTTTTCTACAAGTTTGGTATCCCAACTCTCACAATTAAAACACAGTCAAACCATTTGGCAGCGTAACCTTGCCAAGAATAAGTGTGATCCATTTTCCTTCTACTCCTTTTGTTTTATAGAAATTTCTTCACTGACACATGTCATGCAAAAATAATTAACTTTTTAGATTAAATTAATTATGATTATTCACCCACACACTTGTCACACTTTCCCCAAGTTGCACAAGTAATTACCATTTTTATTTTATTTAAAAAACCAATTTCCCTCACATTCCCCAATGTGTTCCTATTTTCGCTCTTAGTTGTACCTTTGTTCCCCAAATTCTCATTTAATGAGTGTCTCCTAACTAGATATTATTTAGAGTTGGATTAATAGTCTTCTTCTAGTTAGACATAGTGGTAGCTTGACTCTATATACCATTCTATGTTTACACCTATTCTCTCATATTTTATTTCTTTATATTTTAAAATCCCTTTTATTATTTTCATGCACACATGTGCATTTTATCCAATCTTTAGATTTTTCTCACTTTTTCCTTAAATTGATTTATCTCAATCCTTTTAATTTATTTAATATTTTTATTTAGTCCCCTAATTAAACTTAGACTTAGGCTTAGTCTTAGAATTAGGCCTAGACTTTTATTGGATTTATAATTAATAAATTCATTGTTTAATTAATTATTTTAATCCAACGAGGTCTAATCATTTCAATGTTTTCTAGGCCACCTAGATTTATTGACTCAAGTTTTTAATTATGCGACGTGCCCTTCAAGATGCATCTCCGTGCTCCAAGGGTTCCACTCACCTTTGAGCGGTTTTGGAAGTTTTTGCGACCCTTGGAGTTAACACTCCACTTAGTTGACCTTGTGAGAGACTAAGGGATTCTAAGGAATAAGGAATCCACCTTATTGCATGCCCCTTAGAATATTCGTGAGTGACTGTCTCAGTCTGCCCTCATGACATCATGGACCTCTCAAACTAGGTAATTGTTAACCTATAGTTTTGACCACGGTGGGAGTGCTAGTAGAATGTGACATGGATGCTTGCACACCTATCCCTCAATGTCTGGTTTCCATGCATGGGCCCTCTACTCCTTATGTGAGTCGAATTAGCAAGCATAGTCAATCCTACATCCATTGACAAAAATAGTATCAATAATCTATATACATAATCATACTGAAATCAATAATTTGTCATATGTGCATAAAATTAAATACTCAAACAAATACAATCCACTCCCTAACTCAATCCGAAGTCCAAGGAAGTCCATCGATGCCATCAACATCCATAACCTATCATGTGCCTTGCACACTCAGGAAAAATAGTCAATAACATATGTTAATACATGTACATCAATTTAACAACATGTCACAATGCATCTTTATCATCATATACAACCCATAATCAAAACGAAATCATATTATACCATAATCGGATCACTTACATGCAAGTGTCCTCAAAGACTATGCCAATAAAAATGTGCTCAACAGAGTGGGATGTTATAGTTTACTAACATTACATATGTCAGATAGAAAATTGGGGTCTAGGAAGACATAAGGGAGAAATATTAATAAGGGGTTTGCAAAGAAAAACAAAATCATTTCTTTCGACAACGAAACTTTCCACAATCCTCCCAATGTGGCCGCAAGGAAAATACACAGGTTTCCAATATATTTTCAAACAATGGAATGATAATACGAAGGGCCAAAAATACTCCAAGGATTGGGTAGAGGGCATGGCATTATACAATAATCACAAAAACCCAATTTTTATTTTTATTTCACAGAGAAAACCCTTTGAAATTCAATCACAAGAAATGAGTGAAACCGAATGTATTCACCATCATCATTTTCCAACAATCATACCATAATAACCAACATTCATTTTGGGTGCAACACAACCACATACTTCAAACATAATGGAATTCTAAACAAATTTCCAAGCTTGAAATGTTTAAATGTCAACATGAAGAAACCCAATGCAATTTGCACAACCAGAAAACCCACATACACCCACTGTAATATTCAGAAAGAAAACACACTCTGCATGCGAACTCTAGTTCCAACACAATGATTTTTTTTAGAGAAGAGTTACAACACATGAATGGAGGGATAAGATCGAACATACCTGTGAGGAAAATGCCAGAAAGCTAATAGCACCACTATTCTCCCAAAGTTCAAGAAAAAAAGAGGCACTACTAACTGAAGTAACCAAAACAAGCATGAGTATAGTGAAGGTGGCGACTTCAAGGTAGGGTAAGAAAGACGTGCAGTAAATTCATGTCGTTTCCCCTCTTTTCTCATTAATTTCCATGAACCACATCCAAGTACGAGCGCACCCAAACTTCCAAACGTTTTTCAATAAAATACATAGTTAACCATGCGTTCCACCAAACATATCATTTCCAATTCAAAATCGAATCGCCCCCCCACATAGATCTCATAAGTATTATATGTTCGTTCAACACTTAGAACCAAAATATGCCCCACATTTCTTACTAACAAAGGGTTTACATTCCATAAAACATATCAATTGTCTACAATATATAATAAGTATACCATAAGTGCAATACACCATAACTATAGGCCAAAATATATGTGTAGCAAGAATGAACCAAGATGCTTATCAAAACAAACATTTTATCCCTCTTTTTATTTTTCAAATCAAATTGCCAACACACTCATCATTAATCCATTGCACATGGAAACCATATCGAATTTATGGGTTTATTCTCAAATTGTAGAATCATTTTTGCAAGGTAGTCATGAGTGCAAATCAAAGAAGCGTATTTCATCAATATTTACATAAGGGGGTCACAACTATTTAGAATATTATTAAATATATATAAGTAATAAGGCATTGCAACCCATTTGTAGGTAGGGATTCCATGTTGCACTTTTGGGCGTCAACAAATTGGTGAATCCACAAGGAAATTTGTTCTCAACAAATTTAGAACTCAAAATGTTTGGTTTCATAGACCAATAGAAGTAGGTGATAAAAAACCATTGAAAAAAATAACTATGCAACATGGGGAAAAATGATGGTTTAAGGGAAATGATGAGATGGGACTTCAGGAAATTACTTATGGGAAGTGAGATGTATGATGGGAGTTGGTACTGTATGCATAACAATTGAATAAGATTCATGACTGATAATTCTTTTTAGAATTTCAAGGAGAATGCTTATGATATTCTCTTGAATCTCAGGATGGATGGATGAAATGGATTACAAAAACAAGGAAGAAAACAAAACCAAGTATACTACAACAGTATTGAAAGAAAAAATCTATTCCAGAGGTGTCTTAAAGGAGGACATCATAACAGCTATTTGTATCTTATTTTCATCGATCAACAATACTTACATAATGACATTGTTATGGAAAAACTGATCCAGACTCTATTTCTGATGACCATGCGAAACCAACAAAAAAAATCAAAACCTAATAAACCCAAGTAAGAAAAAAAAATAGTAAAAAGATTATATACAGTATTCATGTTTACAAAAAAGGCCAGTGATCAAGCTGGTTCCACATAATTTTTCAAGTGGGAACCATTAGTATTGTAAGAAAACAATCACTCCTCCAAATCCTTTAGAAGATATGAGTTTGTGCCAAGGATAAAAGTGATTTTGAAAGGACCTAGCCATAATTTTTGGAATTTAGAATGTATCCCTCTTTCAGCATGGGATGAGTCCCATAGTAGGACTTTGTCGTCAATATTGAATTCAACATCCTTTGCTCTTTTGTTAAAATATTTTTTCACCATTTGTTTCCTTCTTTTTAGGTTCTCCAAGGCAAAGTTTCTTTGTTCTTCCAGGGCTAACAATGCATTTATCCTTTGGCGAACATTAGAAGAATTTAATTCTCCAGTCTATGACATCCACCACAAGGAGGAAAGATCTATCTCAATAGGTAGAACAACCTCTTGGTCATATACGAGCTGAAAGGAAGTAAATCCTATACTTGCTTTGGTGGTTGTACGGTCTGCCCAGAGGGAATAAGTGAGAAGTGTGTGCCACTAGCGAGGTTTGTCTTGTAAATGCGTGGAACCTGCACATAACAGATCTAGATAAACAATAATACATACATTTGCAGAGAGAATTTGACAAAGAATAAGAAGGAGAGAAAGAATAGAAGAATTCTCATTAACTGTTGTGAATAATGAATAATTTACACATGATATACTTTGTATAACTCAATCAGTGTGCACTGGAAGAGAACCAATGCTCCATAGTGGTGGTCTAGAGTGATATGGACACACACCAACAATTACGGGAGTGAACTTCCACCTAGTATAGTCTCTCAGACAGTTACGGGAGTGAACTTCCACCTAGTCTAGTCTCTGAGGCAGTTACAAGAGTGAACTGACACCTAGTTGAGTTAACTAGTCAACTAGTCTTCAGTTAACTGACTAAACAAAGAGTAGTGAGGATTTAACTCAGGAAATCAAGGGTAATGTGCCAGTCTGGGGATGATCCCAAGTAAAGTTCACATTAGATGGTGATGATCCCAATGTTGCATGGTGACAAAACCAATGCATCATCTAAACTCAACTCAAGTAGTCAAATTGAAGTGTGAACTGAAAGAGAATATTCTCGAGGTGGAATATTCTCCCCTAAAATATAGGAGACTGAATAATGACTAATAAACAAGGAAAAACCTTAGGAAAAAGAAATCCTAGGTGTGTGTGAAGTGACTCCAACACCCCCCTTGAACATCACTATGGTGAAAACAAAGAATGGGTCCCAACAATGAGGCCATGTTAGGTACACAAATAAAAAAGATACACTGAAACAAAGTGAGGAAAGAGGGAAAACCTCATGGGAAAAATTCCCCCTCAAGGTACAATGCGTGTAAAAATAAGAGCTACAGTTGCTTTAGAGAGAATGGAATTTCTTCTCAGTGAAGGTCTTGGTGAAGATGTATTCCTTCTGTTCTTCTGAAGGAAAGAACTATAATTCGATGATATCCCTCGTGTACTAAGTCCCAGATGTAGTGCATGTGGATATCGATGTGCTTCGTCCACTGCCTCTAAACTGGATCTCTGTAGAAATTTAGAGTGCTCCGTTTTTCACACAAGATGACAATCGACCGACGAAACTAAATGCCCAACTCAATGAGAAAATGTTGTAGCCAAATAGCCTGAATTGTTATGTTAGCTACCCCTCTGTACTCTGCCTCGGCTAAAGATAGAGAAATGTAAGCTTTCTTCTTTCTTGACCAACAGATAGACCTGGAACCAATACTGAGTGAGTAATCAGATGTGGAATTGCGATCAATGCTATCGCCAGCCCAGTCAGAATCAGTAAACCCAATTAGATATAATGTAGTGTTTGTTGCATAATGAATCCCAAAGGTGATGATGCCTTATACGTATCGAAGGATACGCTTTACAGCCTTCCAATGTAGCTCATGCAGCTCTTGCATGAACTTGGAAACTGGTCCAATTACATATGAGAGGTCTGGTATGGAGTGTGTGAGATACAACAAGATCCCCACTAGCTATTTGTATAGTGTGTTGTCAACCAGTGGAGTCTCCACGCCATCCTCAAGTTTGATTCCTGATAAGAAAGGAGTCAGAGCATAATTGTAGTTTGCCATGTGAAATCTCTCAAGGAGATCTCGTGCATACTTGGCATGAGACAATTTGATGCCGGATGCATCCTGACTGATATCGAGTCCAAGGAAGAAGTGTAGAAGACCCATGTCTATCATCAAAAACTTGTCATGTATAATCCTCTTGACTGCAACAATCGTTGAATTCGAGCACCCGGTGATAAAAAAATCATCGACATACATAACTAAAATTAGAAGTGAATCAACCGTCCTAAGCATGTAGACATTTAGGTCTAATTTACAATGTACGAAGTTCTGTGACAAGAGGTAGGAATCCATCTTGGCATACCATGCCCTCGGAGCCTGCTTGAGGCCATAAAGGGACTTCTTCAGTCGATAGACCAAATATGAGTCCTGGATAAATCTCTGGGGCTTCTCCATGTAGATCTACTCAGAGAGATCATAGTGAACAAATGCATTCTTCACGTCCATCTAATGGACTTCCCATCCCTTGGATGCCGTAATGGAAAGCTCCAATCGTATGGAATCCATATTTGCTATTGGAGTGAAGGTATCATCATAGTCAATAGCATGAACCTATTGAAAGCCTTTGGCAACAAGCTTGGCTTTATATCTGCTATTTTTTCCATCCACTGCGCTCTTGGTCCTATAGACCCATCTGCATCTGACAAGTTTCCTCCCATAAGGAAGGGGAACCAGATCCCAAGTCTAGTTCTCGAGGAGGTAGTTGTACTCCTCCTACATGGCAGATCCCCAAAAGGGATTTCCAATAGCCTCGCCATAAGACTGTGGATATGAAGACTGAACCAAGAAAAGATGCCTAGAGGGAAATGGTTTAGTGGCAGTGAGTGCAACAGGAGGCTCCTCAAAATCATATCGAGTCCTCCTAGTATCGGGTGGATCATCGGCGAGATCCCCTGCATCCTGAAGAGTAGTCTCTGCCCACTTGGGCCTCTCCTCTCACTCTGCAACTACATCTGGATGCTATGAATCTGCATATGAATGTACTAAATATGAATATGAATCATCTAAGTCCTCTAAATCATAACTCTCGTCTGAAGAAGAGTCTGCATGTGCATGCTCATCATCTCAGACAGGTGGAAGAATGAATTTGTCTGCATGCGACTCTTGAGGTACATGTGAGACACTTTCCTAGAATTTGACACTATGCTCAATGATGAGCCGGTCCAAGGAAAGATAAATAAGCCTATGTCCCTTCACACCATTGGGGTATCCAAAAAAAATGCACTCAGTGCTCTGTGGATCAAGGGCCTTCCTCTTTTCAGAGGGAATTCAGGCCCATGCACATGAACCAAAAATGTGAAAGTGGGTCACTTCCAGTTTGAGGCCACTCCAAGCCTCATAGGGGGTCCTATCCTTCACAAATCTATGGGGAGCTATGTTTTGGATGTATGTTGCACAATTAAGTGCTTCGACCCATAGTATATGTGGTAGTGAATTTCCATGCAACATGCAAGATGCCATCTCCTTTAGAGATCTGTTTTTTCAATCAGCAACTCCGTTTTGCTACGGAGTATAGGGAACTGTATGCTGCAACTGAATCCCTGCCTCATGGAAAAGATTGTGGATCTCATGATTTACATACTCTCCCCCGTTATCAGTTTGGAGGACTTTGATCTTATTTTCAGACTGTGTATCAACCAGGGCTTTGAAATCTTTGAGGTGTTGAAAGACCTCATATTTTTTCTTGAGAAAGTAGATCCATGTAAAACGTGAGAAATCATCATCAAAAATGAGAAAAAACCTCGTTTTGCTGATGGATGGATGTGGAAAAGCACCCATAAGGTCACTGTGGATCAGATCTAAAGGTGCAGAAGCTCTCTGAGACTTTCCTTTGTCGAATTTCTCTTGAGGGTGTTTTCCAAGAACATATCCCTCACACACTCCCTTGGAGAAATGGATGTATTGTAGACCATCAACCAATATTTGCTTGCTAATATGTTGCATGTATCTTAAATTCAAATGTCCAAACCTTTCGTAACATATCCTACTATTTTCATCAGCATGAGTAAGCAGTAAAGAAGAATCAGGTTCAATGAATTTAGAAAATGTATACAATCTAGACTGATGATTCACCTCACCGGTAGCAACCCCATAGTTGGTTTGCATGTCATAGATGTACATGGAATTTGGTGTGAATATGAATTTATTTCTAGTGTCAGAATTCGTCATCTTATGCACAGAGAGAAGGTTGACGAAAAGTCTTGGAACATGCAACACATTCTCGAAGCATCCATTGGTGAGTTCAATCCTTCCTTTGTCGGTGACTTTGACAGAAGACTTGTCCCCCATCAGAATAGGAGGAACTTTGCATGCATCCAAAGAAGAATATATTTCTTTTGAGGAAACCATGTGATGCGATGCTCCTGAATCTATGATCCAATCATCGGGAGATGAGTTGATGGAAATCAAGGCATGGCTAGAATTTCCTTTCTTGGAATTCAGATCTTCTGGCTTCTTCTTCTTGGCACCCTCAGGGATGTAATATCCAGGGTTGTTTTGCTGAAGTATTTGAGACATCATATCTATTTGTTTTTTCATGCATGTGGATTACGAATGGAATCCTTTGTGACAGTACGCGCATTTCTCCCCTTTTCCCCTTTGGATTCGCATGCATCGGTGAAAGGTTTTGTGTACCCTTCCTTCTTCGGATGTGCATGAGCTTTCTATTTATCTTTATATTTAGATTTCTGATATTGTTGGCTTCCATCATGCATAGTAAGTGCATGTGCCCTTGGGCCTTTGATTGTGCCCATGTTGATGAGTTTGGTTTTCTCTTGTGTCAGGGATTCGATAAAGTCCTCAAGAAAAGGCATCTTCCAGGTGGATCTAGGGGTGAATCTGATAGAATGGAATGTTGATATGAATACAGATAATTTAGGACCAATCTTGGAGAGTATGGTGAGAACCGTTTGTTTCTCCTCTTTCAATTTATCAACCTTGTAAGCTTTGAGTTGTGACAGTAAATCCTTGAATTTTGTAAAGAAATATTGGATATTGTCAAAGCTTTTTGGATCCAATGTGAGCAGCTCCACCTCCAACATGTGTCCCCTCATCTCATCCTATTTTCCAAAGAGCCCTTCCAAGGTAGTTTAGGCTTCATTGGGAGTCTTACAGGAAGATATATGAAAAAGGCGATTGGGATAAATAAGACTGCAAATTGTTCTGAGTGCCTCATCCATGCGATTTAAATACTTGGATTTTTCTATGGATGATATCGGTTTTGTATCTATATTCAAGGTTAACCTGTACATCCCTCTAGTTCGGATATGTATGGCTATTTTATCCTTCCATGAAAAATAGTTGTAAGGTGTAAGAATGAATTCTTTTTGAAAATCCAACTTTCCGTTGTCTTCAATCTTTTGTACCTGCAAAAATTTTGGTGTAGCTTTTGCTTAGCAGTCTATCGGCTCTGATACCATGCAAATTTGTTGAACCTACACAAAATATATCTATATAAACAATAATACACACATTTTCAGAGATAATTTGAGAAATAAGAAGAATGAGAGAAAGAATAGAAGAATTCTTAATAATCATTGTGAATAATGAATAATTTACACATGATATACTTTGTATAACTCAATGAGTGTGCACTAGAGGAGAACCAATGCACCATAGTGATGGTATAGAGTAATATGGACACACACCAACAGTTATGAGAGTGAACTGTCACCTAGTCTAGTCTCTCAAGCAGTTACGAGAGTGAACTGCCACCTAGTCTAGTCTAAGGCAATTACGGGAGTGAACTGCCACCTAGTTGAATTAACTAGTCAACTAGTCTTCAGTTAACTGAATGAACAAAGAGTAGAGAGGAGTTAACTCAGGAAATGAAGGGTAATGTGCTAGTCTAGTGATGATCCTAAGGAAAGTGTGAATTAGCTAGTGATGATCCCAATGTTGCATGGTGACAAAACCAATGCAACATCTAAACTCAACTCAAGTAGTCAAACTGAAGTGTCAACTGAAAGAGAATATTCTCCAGGTGAAATATTATCCCCTAAAATATAGGAGATTGGATAATGACTAATTATGACTAATAAACAAGGAAAAAACTTAGGAGAAAAAAATCCTAGGTGTGTGTGAAGTAACTCCAACATGTCTTCTATGATTCTCTTTATGATCCTAACCATATTTTTGTTAGTGGGATCTGCTTGCCCATTTCCATGAGGGTAATAAGCATATGAAGTGAAATGTTTGACGCCTAAATTAGCCATAAATTGGGTCAATTTTGCAGAAATGAAGGATGGGACATTGTCTGTAATGATCTCTAATGGGATGCCAAATATGGAAAATATATTAGATTCTAGGAAAGAAACTACATGCTCATATTGTGCGTGTCTAAGAGGAACAACCTCGGTCAACTTAGTAAAGTAATCAGTGGCTATCAAAATAAAGATATGCCCTACAAAAGATGGAGGGTTGATAGGACCAATAAATTCTAGACCCCACTTAGAAAAAGGGAAATCCGAGAGGACAGGTTTTAAAGGCATGGCATAGAGATGTTCTTTCCCAACGAATTTTTGGCATTTATCATAGGATCTTGAAAATTTATATGAATCACAGAATATCGAAGGCCAGTAATAACCATTTCTTATGATCTTAAAAAAAATAGCCTTAGTAGAAAAATGACCACCGATGTGAATGATAGAAGTTGATGATCCATGGATCTCGCGTAATCATTTATGTGCTTCCTCATCATTTACACATCGAAGTAACAAACCATCAACAAACCTCCTAAACAAAAGGTCTCCTAAAATGATATACTTGGAAGCTTCAAGGCGAAGTCTCCTTCTCTGGTGAGGATCCAACCCATCTGGACACTTTTGATACTGCAAATAATACACCATATTTTTATACCAAGGATACTTAGATAGAGAGATATTCTGATTTTCAATATAAAATAGCTTTGAAAGAGGACTATCTTGGTTGACAAGTTCGTCACCTAGTTCAGGGTGCTGAGCTAAGTGAAGGGATAGGTCTTGTCCCTTGATTGTCTTCAAAGTCATGATCATCAAATAATGCTCCTGAAATTTGGCAAGCCAGTGTGCAAGGTTTCCTGAAAGGAAGGTTTCCTGAAAGGTAATTTTGTGAAAGAAGAAACTTGACAACGGGAAAAGAGACTTTTACCTACGCATGTTTTCCCAAAATAAAATAGCGAATTTTTTTCTATATCCTTGACAAGCGAAAAAACATGTTTCTCAATATAAGAGTACTTGATCTCATCGTCTAATAAACTTTGACTCATGTAAGATACAAGTTTTTCATTGTTTTGGTCATCACATTGTAAGAAGGTAGCATAAATTGCTTCCTCGGTGGAATTGGTATATATGATAAAGTTTTTCTCAAAATCTGGTTTCGCCACAATTGGTGTGGAACTGGTTTCTTTCTTAATCCTAAGGAAATAATTCTCGACCTCATATGTCCAAGAAAAACAACGATCCTTCTTCAGAATATTATGGATTGGTTTAACCATGACAACAAAATCAGGAACAAATCTACAGACAAAATTAATAATTCCCATGAAAGCTTGAACTTCTTTCTTGGAGGTGGGGGAAGGAAGGTTTAGAATGGAAGTAATCCTCTTGTGATCTATACTTATCCCTGAATAATAAATAATGTGACCAAGGATCTTACCTTTTGTGACACCAAAAATGGATTTGGAAGGATTTAAGCAAATGCAATTTTCTACAGCGCATGAGAACTTTTCTAAGATGACCGAAATGATCCAACCGGTTTTTAGAATAAACAGTCAAGTAATCAAGATAAAATTGGATAATATTACCGATTAGATCATCAAAATATATCTGCATAAATCTTTGAAAGGTGGCACCTGCATTAGATAAGACAAAGGGCATGTGTTCATAAGAAAATGTGCCCCAACGTGTGGTAAATGTAGTTTTATACCTATCAATCCTTTTTACCTTGATTTGATTATACCTAGAAAAATTGTCAAGTAGGGACATCATTTGAGACCCTGCAACCTGTTGTAAAATCATTTCCATATTAGGAAGTGGAAAATGGTCTTTTAAACTTACTCTATTCAATGTGTGGAAATCGACACATAATCTGATCTGGTTGTTTGTTTTCCGAATAGGGACTAGATTTGAAACCCAGTCAGAATACTTAACTGGAAAGATTATATTAGCTTTCAACAAATTTTCCAATTCTTTTCTAATAGTGGCTTCGAGCGCAAGGTTAATAGGTATTTGTCTTTTCCTAACTCGTTTTACCCCTTCCTTGATAGGAATGGCATGTTGTATGAGAGCAGGATCAAAACCATGAAGATCCTCGTATGACTAGGAAAAAATATCTTGAAATTCATGGAGTAATTATGTTAGTTTCTCTTTTTCTTCATCAGAACATTGGGCACCTAATTTAATGATCTTTGGAGATTCAGATGTCCCAATATTCAAGGAAATGGTATCACCAACTTTCCTTTTCGACTCCTCTTCCTTATGTGTTTCTTTCTTTCCTACATCACTTGACAAAAATGAACTTTCGAGAGGAGTCAATCCTTTATGAAATTTTTCATCTTCAATAGAGATGATTTCTTTGGGATTAAACGATTCATTTTATATGAAAGCACAAATGCCTTAGTCACTCGAGAAAACCTACCATGATTCTACATTATCAGTGATGTGAGGACGATAGAGATTGGAATGTGCAATCAGGTCTTTGAAGTAAAATTTTTCGGTAGGGGATGTTGCAAAAAAAACTAACCTATCAGCCATTGAATTAAGTTCCCTCTTAACATGAGTGATGTTAAATGATAACAGATTTGAAATCAACATCCAAATAGCTTGAGTATAATGTTTAAGTAACTTATTTCTTGGTGAATAAATATTACCTACAAGATTCACGACAAGTTCAAAATCACAAAAAACTGTAAGGTGGCCAGAACCAAGGTTATATGCATTTTTTATGCCTAACAATAATTCCTCAAACTCAGTGACATTGTTTTTGCAAGAAAATTCCAACCTATAAGAGAAAATGTGGATTTTACCTATAGGATAATATAGAATGATGTCGGCTCCATTACCTTCATTTGAACATGAGCCATCGAAATTTATGTGCCACATGCCATCATCAAAATAAATTGGTTCAAGTATAGTGTTACCTTCATTAGAAAATATAGAGTACACTCCCAAATCTTCTTTGAGATAATTTACATTAGTTTGGGGAACACTCTCTATATACAATGAAATTATTCCTTGTAAGTTTTAAACATGTGAAGTAAAGTAATGTATACAGATTCTTAAGAAAAACAAAAAATAATCAATCGCTCATACACACAGTACACATATATTTATGCTGGAAACCCTTAACCGGGAGAAAACCAACCTTCCTTGGTGTTGCACCTTTCAACTCTTCATTATATTAATTTCACCATTCACAATACAATATATACAATATTTTAGTTATTATGTAGCTACCAAAACCCTAATCCCTTAATCCAGGATTAATTTAGAAAACCGCTAAAAATAACAAAATCCACTAAAATAGCGTAAAGTTTTTTTTCAGGGCATTTCCCTGAACCTTGTCAGCTCCAGGCTACTTCCCAGAGCTGAACATTGCACATATCTAGGGGGGGGGACCTCCCCCCCCTAGGACCCCCCAGGAAAGTGCTCGACACAAATGACGCACCCACACACACACATGCAAAGAATATAATGCATACCCAACATTCTCCCACTTGTTGTTTTCTTTGCATACAAGGGTTCACAGGGTTACATAGTCAACAATCCAAGGCAACAATGCCCATTTTTCCTTTACACTAGGATAACTTATCTGTGCTTACAAACTTTGTCAATGAATCTGCAACATTCTTCAAAGTGTCAACCTTTTCTAGCAGCACCTTCTTTTCTTCAACCATGCCTCTCACAAAGTGATACTAAACATCAATATGCTTTGTATTCGAATGATAAGCAGGGTTCTTTTCCAGGAATATTGCACTATGACTATCACAATCTAATCTCACTACTTGTTGTACCAACCCAATACCTGAACATAATCTCTGTAACCATATTGCTTCCTTTCTTGCATGAGTGGATGCCATGTATTCAACTTCTATAGTTGAGAGTGCCACTACAACTTGTCTTTTTCTCATCCAACTGATTGCTCCTCCAAATAGGTTAAACAAATGCCCACTTTTAGATCTTCTACAATCCAGATCTCCATCCCAGTTTGCATGAAAAAACCCATGTATGTCCAACACTTTGTCCAATCCTAGTCTTCCTTGGTAGCACAATCCATAACTGTTAGCACCACACAAATACTTGAAGACCCTCTTTATTGTTGTCCAATGCTCCTTCTCTGGTTTTGACAAATACCTGCTAAAAAATCCCACTGTGTGTGCAATTTCCGGTCTAGTATAGACCATTGCATACATCAAACTACCAACTACACTGGCATACAAAACATGGGACATGTCCTCTTCTTCTTCATGTGTCTTGGGACACTGACCCACAGATAAATTTACACCTATAGGAATAAGAACCTTGATTGGTTTACTTCCATGCATATTAAACCTCTGCAATATCGTCTCAACATATTTTCTCTTATTCAACCAGAGTTTCTTGTTTTCATGATCTCTTTTAATTTCCATTCCTAGAATGAAGTTTGCAACACCGATATCCTATAAATGTGTTGAACCTACACATAATAGATCTATATAAACAATAATACACACATTTGAAGAGAGAATTGGAGAAGAAGAAGAAGAAGGAGAGAAATAATGAAATAATTCTCATTAATCATTTTGAATAATGAATAATTTACACATGATATACTCTGTATAACTCAATGAGTGCGCACTAGAGGAGAACCAATGCACTATAGTGGTGGTATAGAGTGATCTAGACACACACCAATAGTTACGGGAGTGAACTTCCACCTAGTCTAGTCTCTCAGGCAGTTACGGGAGTGAACTGCCACCTAGTTGAGTTAACTAGTCAACTAGTCTTCAGTTAACTGACTGAACAAAGAGTAGTGAGGAGTTAACTCCGGGAATCAAGGGTAATGCACCAGTCTAGTGATGATCCCAAGGCAATTTCGAATTAGCATGGTGATGATCCCAATGTTTCATGGTGATAAAACTAATGCAACATCTAAACTCAACTCAACTAGTCAAACTGAAGTGTCAACTGAAAGAGAATATTCTCCAGGTGGAATATTCTCCCCTAAAATATAGGAGATTGGATAATGACTAAGTATGACTAATAAACAAGGAAAAACCTTAGTAAAAATAAATCCTAGGTGTGTGTGAAGTAACTCCAACACCCCCCTTGAACATCACTGTTATAACAAGATTTGCCTCACCATTGCTATCTTGCACAGAGGGCCTTTTTCCATTTCCCTATGCGGACTTGTCATCCCTTTTTGATGAATTCAGAGCCAAAAATATACATTTTTCCACATATACGCTCCCTATTTTCTATACAAGATGCTTATATGCTGGTTGCTCCACTACAACCCACGTACATCGAGATTTGTGCCCAAAAAATACAAAAATGAAGTCGGGTTTCCATGTCACGACAGGAGATCTCTGATCCTTGGCCTTCCATATATTGGAAATGTTTCGAATTGGCCCTTCGGTTGCATTCTGAAGGATATAAAATCACAATTTCGAGCTATGGAAAAGAGGATAAATCATTCAACTTTGAGAGAAAAGTTACTCTGGAGAAATTACTTCATATTGAGTCTGCATCCCTTTGTCCCTCAAGTATGAACATAGTCTTCAGCCCCCAAGATCTTTCCCTATTGTTGAGAGAACCTTATTGTCTCTCTCCTATGATCTTGCCTTTGGTGGAGGATTGAAGTGGTGGAGGCCCAGTTGGAAGGAACTTGGTTCCTTGGCTTCGAACCATGCCGAATCCTGGTATCCCGGTAGTAGTCGGGCAAAAACGAGTAAGGTGACTTCCTTCACAAGTCTTGCAAAGGAATTTAGGCTTACATATGAGACGTCTAGGATTATCGATGTGACTAGAATGGGAAAGAGAGTCATCTCTTGATCAATGAATTTCTCAAGTGTTTGACACTGAATCCTTTATTCACACTTGTAGGAATGTACTCGATGCCTTGATACCTACTTTCATTATTGGTAGGTTGTCTTGCGTTTGTTAATGATATACCTCAATGACCGATAATCAAATGATGTCTCATTGTGTTAGACCTCAACTTTTTTATTCACATGATGTAGACTTGCACCCTTGCCAGATAGTGTAGAATACTTGAAGACATCACTACGTGGCCGTAGCTTTCTTGAGCTATTGCTTCCCTTTCATTGGACCAACACCTATTCAACTTCAGTGATCATGGGAGATCAGATTGTACTCCATGATATACAAATATCTTCAGATTGATTTTGAGACTAGTTTCACTGGGCCTTGTTCGTGACTATGATAGATTTTGGCATGCACCCGCATTTGTATGTGCCTATTCATGGCCATGAACACTTGTTTGGTATATTTTCCACATGGATCTGCAGTGTATTCTTGGCAGCCATGTATGCAAAGTCAGTAAAGAATGTAATGAGCAATATATTACTTTTTTTCTTAATTCAAGTAGCCATTTATATTTGGTTGAAATCTTGTTTATTAATCTCCATCATTTTTATCTTATTAATGCATTATAATAAATATTTTTTTTTGTATATCTTGTATTTATTAATATTGAAACACTAGTATTATTAATCTTACTTGGTGTCTCCAGTATAGTGGATTGATGCTTGGCTTGAAGGTTATTCACAACTACATGAGTCTTATGAGATTTACCAAAATCACTAATTGTACTTTGAATTTGATCTCATATAAATCCTCTTTATGCATACAGACAATCCCTTTGCAACTTTCATCCTCCAAATGTCCAACAACCCCTTTTAGGTGTTTGATTTTGACTCCCAAATTGAGAAAAATTAGGTTTACTAATTTATAGTGCCTATTGAGTCTTATATGTTAATGGCCTATGATGTGTCATATCGTTCCTTGTTGGACGCCTCTTAGTACTCATCATGTTTCCCCCTGGCACATCCCTATGTACAACTACATGTCTCAATACACTAGTTGATTCTGATACCTATCTCTGTACACCTTAACCTAATGGTCTCAATGTTCTAAAATTTCCACCACCTACAAGTTCCTCAACTATTATGTCCCTTTGAACTACCTTATGGAAAATAAATAGCCATAAATATTCTAACTTTATACATGATGTTATAGTTCAGTCCTTATAAAACTTTGTTAACTAATAAATTCTTGGCATTCAAATGTGATGCATACCTTAGTAATTCCATAAATCTAACCTCATATTCAAGTGTTGACCTACCATTCTACCTTAGTCAATTGAACTTATTTATTTTTATTTCAATAAACTCCTCTAAGTGATAGCATTCTTTAAATATATCCTCAAATAAATCCCATAAAATTTCAGACACATCCATCCATAACTGTGGTAATAAGGTCTCCCACTAAAGAGAGACACTTGCCTTTAGTTGGAAAATACCCATACACACTTTGATATTAGAGGTGTAATCCATTAGTGCAAAGCATACTGCCATATTCTCCAACTAATCTCCAGCTACCTATCTATCAGTAGAACCCCAAAATTATAGAAATTTAACTTTTTCTAGCTATCTCTAAACATGGTTACTTGTAGGGATAAATGTGATCCTTCTAGATGTACCGACACACCTCCCTCTTTCTTTTCTAATATATTCATTAGCACATTTGACATCCTTTGGTCCAATGAGAGAAACAAGGACATCACTTATTTATAAGACACATGTCCTTGTTATTGAAGATGTTCTTTTTCTTTGGGTGGAGAATGTGGAGGTGTTTGTGATAGAATTCATGCACCTCGAACTTTGGCTCTACTTATCCTTCCTCATGTCTACTTGACATGAGTAAATGATTCAATTTTAATTAATTTTTTATTTTAAATATTTAATCAATATTAATGCACATAATGTATAAATAAGTTCAATGCCCTAGAGTATTGAAGTTATCTCTAATACTACATATAACATCCTTTCTATTTTTATCCTCTCAAGAGTACAACTCCTTTGGTTGCATCAATTGTATCGAACATGGTTTCCTACTATCAATTTTAAATACCACTCATCCATTTACAACTCATAAAAATGTTGATGTTCATACTAAGACCATCCACAAAATTTAAATAATACAATTACACTAATTAATAATATAATCATGTCATTATTTTAATTTATATGCTGAACAATATTCTCAAATAATTTTTTTATATTTATTTATTTATTTATGGATGGTAAGGATGCTAAACTGTAACCCCAGGGACACAAGGCTTGAACTCATGACCTCCCCCGTATCGAAGGAGTGTACCCATGTCTCACCAATTGTGTTATCCCATGTGGATTATATATATATGAAATTGAAATTGAATTGATATAAGACATGAACAATGGTTTATAAATGTAATGACAATTATTTAATTTATTCAAGAAATAAATATATATATCCAAACAATAATACACATCAAGTGGACTATAAATTAAATAATTATCATTTTATTTATAAACCATATTATATATAAATACAAACAATTTATAAATAAAATTATAATTATTTAATTTATGGTCCACTTGGGTTGTATTATAGCTTGGATTAATTATATCAATGTGTTAGAGACTGCTACAACTTATTGTTTACTCGTCAACTAAGAGTTTGAACAAGGCAGGTTACAGAGAAGCAAGTCCCTGCCGAGAAGGTTGTTGCAATGTAACATAGCCAGTTGCATTGCAAAAACATTCTGAAATGGGAATTTGAGAAGACAAAGTTTGGTTTTTGGGGTTCCAAAAGGTTTTTATTCATGTGCATCAAAAGGTTTTGACAGTGACAGCTTCCTTATGAGCATCCCTTCTGGTTCCATAGCTTGTTCAAGTTCAAAGCCAACTCCAGAGCCTTCTAGTCCTAGCCTCACATTGCAAAGGTTAGCGGCTTACCCCAAGCAAGCTAGGATAGCGACACAACTAATTTACATGGACCAAGGAGGCTAATAGTTGGAAAAAAGCTAGTAGTACAAAGTCTATTACTGGCAGTCATGCTTGTTTCCATGGAACCTACTCAATGGACAATAAGGAAGCCTATATGGAACCTACTCTATCAACTAAGGAAACAAGTTGAAAGAAAGCTAATTTCTTTACCTTCTGGACCTTAACTTTATGTATGGAGACAAACAACCAGAAGTGTATCGTAATCCTTTCACTCTCTCTTTTTACAAGAATGGAGACTGAATTAAGGCACTTATTTCCATGGACTCAAGAAAGTGGGACTAAAGCTGGTAGTTCTTATAGGGCTAGTAGTTACATTCTCTACAGCTAATAGTTCTTATAGGGCTAGTAGTTACATTCTCTACAGCTAATAGTTCTTACTCTACGGGCTGAAGCTAGTACCTTAGAGCTAGTTCATACTACTTGAACTCTGACTTAAGGCTAAGGCAATAAGGGCAGAGGCAAGACATGATAGTTACAAGGATAAAGCTTACACTCTCTAATGCTTCACTCTATGGCTTATCTATAGAGCTACCATAAGGCACTCTCTATTGCTTAAGACTAAGGCTAAGGGACAGAGACTCGCTAACGCGAGTAACCACTACTAGTGTTTCCATTATTTTCAATAAAATTGTGTTTAATATGCTCCTAATATTCTCAATATATTTATGTGAAAAAAAAAAAAAAACTCCTCATTTATAATGTTTTTAGTCAAAGAGATATTAAACAATGTGGAATAAAAAACAAGTTTTAATTTATGAAATATGGTTTTCGTGTTATAAGGTGAGTTTACAAATTCCATAGTTTCGGCTGTGAGATCAGAAAATATCTTAAAAGAATAACACCATAGTGACATAATCCTTGCTTGTGTTGGCTAGAAAATTGTGAAAACTTAATCAAGTGCCATAAAGCCTACTTTAAGGGAGAAATATATCCCAAATTTGGTATAAAAAACACTCTTTATAATAGGCTTGAATAAAGATTCACATGCTAATGCAATAAATGGATAAATTGAATTGACACAACATATCAGTATTGACCAGTGTACCTATATCAACGGGAATTCATCATCAAGCTTTATCCTAAAAAAAGGAATTTGACTTTAGTCGGAGGCTAACAACTGTTGCAATGTATATTCAAATTATTCTGTTTCAATTACACTTTATATAGAAGTAAATCAGTGTAATCATCTATTGTCTACTTTCGTAAAAAATAAACTTCCAACTTTAGAATTTATTTTTTTAGTAAAATATTATAGATTAAAAACTTAAACTAGAGATCTTAAAAATATAGATTTTTTAATAAAATATTTTTAAAAAGTAATTATTGCTTGCCAGATGGCAGGCATGGAAGTTTTATTTGCTTAGATAAGACATTTTTTCCAGATGCATAGGGCCATTGGGAGAACGCCTGGAAGTACTCGCTAGGAGGATTTCCTCCATCCGCATGTTTAACCATATTTCTTACCAACTGAGTTGTAAAGCCAAGTAAGATCAAAAAGAAAGAAATCACTTGTAATAGAGATGAAAATATTACCTGTGGTTTCGTGGGAGGTTTGGCCAAAGAAAGCAGTGAGCTCTCTTTTCCAAGTAGCGAGATCGCATTTGGTACCAAAACCGGGGAAAGCATTGGCAGACGCAATGAAGGCATCGTAGGAGTAGAATCCTTTGTCCTTGCAACCGACATCGTTTCTATGCTTCAATAACTCGTTGAAAATGCTTTCAGTGATGACAGATGAAATTATAATTAGGAGAAACCAGCAGTGGTGAGGCTACGCTCACAATCTATATTATTCAATGAAGATTGATTACATCATTATATAGGAAACACATTTACTTGGCGATTACAACAAATCAACGAAAACTAGGATTTACATTAATTACTAGTAGAGTTCATCTACAAAACTAACTCTTGCTCCATTATTTCCAAGTCTCCCCCTTAATGGAGAATGGGTTGACTTCTACACCTAACATCTCCCTAAACAACTCAAACTTAATCTTTCCAAGAGGCTTAGTGAAAATATCAACAACATTTTCACAAGTATTACAATACATAAGAACTATTTCATTTGAGTGCAACTTTTCTCTAACAAAATGAAACTGAGCATCAACATGCTTTGTCCTTTCATGAAAAATCGGATATCACATTTGATCATTGTAGGTTCCTTTTGTTCTTCTCCAACATCTTGAAGAAGTCTTCTCAACCAAACAACTTCCCAAGTTGTTGCACACAAGGCTTTATATTCTGCTTCAGTACAAGACAAAGATACAGTAGGCTTCTTTTTACTGCTCCATGAAACAACCCCGGATCCAATGCCAAACACATATCCAGTGGTTGATATTTGATCATCCAGATTGCCAGCCCAATCAGAATCTGAGTAACCTGTCAACTCAACATCAGATGCATCAGTATATTTAATATCATAATCTAGTGTTCCTTTTAGATACTTGACTATCGCCTTTGCTGCATTCCAATGACTTTCTAGAGGTTTCTCCATAAATTGACTTAACACACTCACAGAGTATGCAATATCAGGTCTTGTTGTCATGAGATAATTCAAACTACCCACCATCTGTCTATACATAGTGCCATTCACCTCCTTTGAACCATCATCACAAGAAAGTTTCACATTCTGTTGCATGGGGACAATAGAAGATTTACACTAA
>JASDQU010105353.1:22595-43279 GCA_032191745.1 Picea mariana | reverse complement strand
ATGTGTACACCTATTCTCTCATATTTTATTTCTTTATATTTTAAAATCCCTTTTACTATTTTCATGCACACATGTGCATTTTATCCAATCTTTAGATTTTTCTCACGTTTTCCTTAAATTGATTTATCTCAATCCTTTTAATTTATTTAATATTTTTATTTAGTCCCCTAATTAAACTTAGACTTAGGCCTAGACTTTTATTGGATTTATAATTAATAAATTCACTATTTAATTAATTATTTTAACCCAACGAGGTCTAATCATTTCAATGTTTTCTAGGCCACCTAGATTTATTGACTCAAGTTTTTAATTATGTGACATGCCCTTCAAGATGCACCTCCGTTCTCCAAGGGTGCCACTCACCTTTGAGCGGTTTTAGAATTTTTTGCGACCATTGGAGTCAACACTCCACTCAATCGACCTTGTGAGAGACTAAGGGATTCTAAGGAATAAGGACTCCACCTTATTGCATGCCCATTAGAATATTCGTGAGCGACTGTCTCAGTCTTCCCTCACAACATAATGGACTTCTCAAACTAGGTAATTGTTAACCTATAGTTCCAACCATGGTGGGAGTGCTAGTAGGATGTGACATGGATGCTTTCACACCCATCCCTCAATGTCTGGTTTCCATGCATTTCCCCTCTACTGCTTATGTGAGTCGAATTAGAAAGCATAGTCAATCCTACATCCACTGACAAAAATAATATCAATAATATATATACATAATCATACTGAAATCAATAATTTGTCATATGTGTGTAAAATGAAATACTCAAACAAATACAATCCACTCCTTGACTCAATCCGAAGTCCAAGGAAGTCAATTGATGCCATCAACATCCATAACCTATCATGTGCCTTTCACACTCAGGAAAACTAGTCAATAACATATGTTAATACATATACATCAATTTAACAACATGTCACAATACATCATTATCATCATATACAACACATAATCGAAACGAAATCATATTATACCATAATCGGATCACTTGCACGCAAGTGTCCTCAAAGACTATGTAAATAAAAATGTGCTCGATAGAGTGGGATGTTACAGCTTACTAACATTACATATGTCAGATAGAAAATTGGGGTCTGGGCAGACATAAGGGAGAAATATTAATAAGGGGTTTGCAAAGAAAAATAAAATCATTTCTTTCAACAACGAAACTTTCCATAGTCCTCCCAATGTGGCCGCAAGGAAAATACACAGGTTTCCAATATATTTTCAAACAATGGAATGATAATACAAAGGGCCAAAAATCTTCCAAGGATTGGGTAGAGGGCGTGGCATTATACAATAATCACAAAAACCCAACTTTTCTTTTTATTTCATAGAGAAAACCCTTCGAAATTTAATCACAAGAAATGAGTGAAACCGAATGTATTCACTATAATCATTTTCCAACAATCATACCATAATAACCAACATTCATTTTGGGTGCAACACAACCACATACTTCAAACATAATGGAATGCTAAACAAATTTCCAAGATTGAAACGTTTAAATGTCAACATGAAGAAACCCAATGCAATTTGCAGAACTAGAAAACCCACATACACCCACTGTAATATTCAAAAGGCAAACACACTCTGCATGCGAACTCTAGTTCCAACACAATGATTTTTTTTAGAGAAGAGTTACAACTCATGAATGGAGGGATAATATCGAACATACATGTGAGGAAAATGCTAGAAAGCTAATAGCACCACTATTCTCCCAAAGTTCGAGAAAAAAAGAGGCAATGCTAACTGAAGCAACCAAAACAAGCGCGAGTGTAGTGAAGGTGGCGACTTCAAGGTAGGGTAAGAAAGATGTGTAGTAAATGCATGTTGTTTCCCCTCTTTTCTCATCAATTTCCACGAACCACATCCAAGTACGAGCGTACCCAAACTTCCAAACATTTTTCAATAAAATACATAGTTAACCATGTGTTCCACCAAACATATCATTTCCAATTCAAAATCGAATCGCCCCCCCACATAGATCTCATAAGTATTATATGTCCGTTCAACACTTAGAACCAAAATATGCCCCACATTTCTTACTAACGGAGGGTTTACATTCCATAAAACATATCAATTGTCCACAATATATAACAAGTATACCATAAGTGAAATACACCATAACTATACACCAAAATATATGTGTAGCAAGAATGAACCAAGATGCTTATCAAAACAAACATTTTATCCCTCTTTTTCTTTTTCAAATCAAATTGCCAACACACTCATCATTCATCCATTGCACATGGAATCCATATCCAATTTATGGGTTTATTCTCAAATTGTAGAATAATTTTTGCAAGGTAGTCATGAGTGAAAATCAAAGAAGTGTCTTTCATCAATATTTACATAAGGGGGTCACACCTATTTAGCATATTATTAAATATATATAAGTAATAAGGCATTGCAACCTATTTGTAGGCAGGGATTCCATGTTGCGCTTTTGGGCGTCAACAAATTGGTGAATCCACAGGGAAATTTGTTCTCAATAGATTTAGAACTCAAAATGTTTGGTTTCATAGACCAATAGAAGTAGGTGATTAAAAACTGTTGAAAAGAATAATTATGTAACAGAGGGAAAAATGATGGTTTAAGGGAAATGATGAGATGGGACTTTAGGAAATTACTTATGGGAAGTGAGATGTATGAGGGGAGTTGGTACTGTATGCATAACAATTGAATAAGATTCATAACTAATAATTCTTTTTAGAATTTCAAGGAGAATGCTTTTGATATTCTCTTGAATTTCAGGATGGATGGATGAAATGGATAACTAAGACAAGGAAGAAAACAAAACCAAGTATACTACAACAGTATTGAAAGAAAAATCTATTCCAGAGGTGTCTCAAAGGAGGACATCATAACAACTGCGTGTATCTTATTTTCATCGATCAACAATACTTACATAATGACATTGTTATGGAAAAACTGATCCAGGCTCTATTTCTGATTACCGTGTGAAACCAACAAAAAAAATCAAAACCTAATAAACCCAAGTAAGAAAAAAAAAATAGTAAAAAGATTATATATAGTAGTCATGTTTACAAAAAGGGCCAGTGATCAAGCTGGTTCCACATAATTTTTCAAGTGGGAACCATTAGTACTGTAAGAAAACAATCGCTCCTCCAAATCCTTTAGAAGGTATGAGTTTGTGCCAAGGATAAAAGCGATTTTGAAAGGACCTAGCCATACTTTTTGGAATTTAGAATGTATCCCTCTTTCAGTATGGGATGAGTCCCATAGTAGGACTTTGTTGTCAATATTGAATTCAACATCCTTTGCTCATTTGTTAAAATATTTTTTCACCATTTGTTTCCTTCTTTTTAGGTTCTCCAAGGAAAAGTTTCTTTGTTCTTCTAGGGCTAACAATGCATTTATCCTTTGGCGAACATTAGAAGAATTTAATTCTCCAGTCTATGACATCAACCATAAGGAGGAAAGCTCTATCTCAATAGGTAGAACAAACTCTTGGTCATATATGAGATGAAAGGGAGTAAATCCTATACTTTCTTTGGTGGTTGTACGGTCTGCCCAGAGGGAATAAGTGAGAAGTGTGTGCCACTGGTGAGGTTTGTCTTGTAAATGTGTTGAACCTTCACATAATATATCTAGATAAAAAATAATACATACATTTGCAAAGAGAATTTGACAAAGAATAAGAAGGAGAGAAAGAACAGAAGAATTCTCACTAACCGTTGTGAATAATGAATAATTTACACATGATATACTCTGTATAACTCAATGAGTGCGCACTGGAGGAGAACCAATGCTCCATAGTGGTGGTCTAGAGTGAAATGGACACACACCAACAATTACAGAAGTGAAATTTCACCTAGTATAGTCTCTCAGACAGTTACGGGAGTGAACTTCCACCTAGTCTAGTCTCTGAGGCAGTTACAAGAGTGAACTGCCACCTAGTTGAGTTAACTAGTCAACTAGTCTTCAGTTAACTGAGTGAACAAAGAGTAGTAAGGATTTAACTAAGGAAATCAAGGGTAATGTGCCAGCCTGGTGACGATCATAAGGAAAGTGCACATTAGATGGTGATGATCCCAATGTTGCATGGTGACAAAACCAATGCATCATCTAAACTCAACTCAAGTAGTCAAACTGAAGTGTGAACTGAAAGAGAATATTCTCCAGGTGGAATATTCTCCCCTAAAATATAGGAGATTGGATAGTGACTAACAAACAAGGAAAAACCTTAGGAAAAAGAAATCCTAGGTGTGTGTGAAGTAACTCCAACACCCCCCCTGAACATCACTATGGTGAAAACAAAGAATGGGTCCCGACAATGAGGCCATGTTAGGTACCCAAATACAAAAGATACACTAAAACAAAGTGAGGAAAGAGGCAAAAAATCATGGGAAATATCCCCCCTCAAGGTACAATGCATGTAAAAAGAAGAGCTACAGTTGCTAGGAAATTGTGTCCTTCACTCGAAGACAACTTCAAAGAGAATGGAATTTCTTCTTAGTGAAGGTCTTGGTGAAGATGTCTTCCTTCTGTTATTCTGAAGGACATAATTGTAAGTTGATGATCCCCTCATGTACTAAGTCCCGGATGTAGTGCATGTGGATATCGATGTGCTTCATCCACTGCCTATGAACTAGATCTCTTTAGAACTTTAGAGTGCTCCGTTTGTCACACCAGATGACGATCGACCAGGGATGATTTTAAGGATGGAAGTTTATTTTAAAATGTACAAACCTTGGTGAATCTTACTAATCCTTCATATGTCAACTATAAATGTTTGGAGATATTTTTGTAAAAATATTCAAATTTATAAGTATTTTATATAGTTTTTATAAAATTTTGGCGATTTTTAAGGTAAAATAATTTTATCCTATAGAATTTGGGCGAATCATTTTTAAAATAGCGAATCTCATTTTTGGAAAAACCATGGAAAATTAGCCCATGAGCGAAATTTATCCCATAAAATCATCCTTGCGATCGACTGACGAAATTAAATGCCCAACTTAGTGAGAAAATGTTGTAGCCAAATAGCCTGAATTGTTATGTTAACTACACCTCTGTACTCTACCTCGGCTGAAGATAGAGCAATGGAATCTTTCTTCTGGATTGACCAACAGATAGGCCCAGAACCAATACTAAGTGAGTAACCAGATGTGGACTTGCGATCAGTGCTATCGCCAGCCCAGTCGGAATCAGTAAACCCGATTAGATATAATGTAGTGTATGTTGCATAATGAATCCCGAAGGCGATGGTGCCTTGTACGTATCGAAGGATATGCTTTGCAACCTTCCAATGTAGCTCATGCATCTCTTGCATGAACTTGGAAACTGCACCAACTGCATATGAGAGGTTTTGTATGGAGTGTGTGAGATACAACAAGATCCCCACTAGCTATCTATATAGTGTGTTGTCAACCAGTGGAGTCTCCACGCCATCCTCAAGTTTGAGTCCTGATAGGAAAGGAGTCAGAGAAGAATTGTAGTCTCTCATGTGAAATCTCTCAAGGATATCTCGTGCATACTTGGCCTGAGACAGTTTGATGTCTGATGCATCCTGACTGATATCGAGTCCAAGGAAGAAGTGTAGTAGACCCATGTCCATCATCAAAAACCTGTCATGTATAATCCTCTTGACTGCAACAATCGTTGAATTTGATCACCTGGTGATCAGCAAATCATCGACATACATAACTAAAATTAGAAGTGAATCAACCGTCCTAAGCATGTAGACATTCAGGTCTAATTTACAATGTACAAAGTTCCATGACAAGAGGTAGGAATCCATCTTGGCATACCATGCCCTCGGAGACTTCTTGAGGCCATAAAGGGAATTCTTCAGTCGACAGACCAAAGATGAGTCCTGCATAAATCTCTGGGGCTTCTCCATGTAGATCTACTCATAGAGATCACAGTGAACAAATGCATTCTTCACGTCCATCTGGTGGACTTCCCATCCTTTAGCTGCCGCAATGGAAAGTTCCAATCGTATGGAATCCATCTTCGCTACTGGAGGGAAGGTATCATCATAGTCAATAGCATGAACCTGTTGAAATCCTTTGGCAACAAGCCTGGCTTTATATCTGCTAATTTTTCCATCCACTTTGCTCTTGGTCCTATAGACCCATCTGCATCTGACAAGTTTCCTCCCATAAGGAAGGGGAACCAGATCCCAAGTCTAGTTCTCGAGGAAGGAGTTGTACTCCTCCTACATGGCAGATCCCCAAAAGGGATTTCCAATAGCCTCGCCAT
Organism: Picea mariana; assembly: GCA_032191745.1. Taxonomy (NCBI): domain Eukaryota; kingdom Viridiplantae; phylum Streptophyta; class Pinopsida; order Pinales; family Pinaceae; genus Picea; species Picea mariana. Next base: position 37,041 of record JASDQU010105353.1, on the reverse strand, counting down.
AAGACTATGGATCTGAAGACTGAAACAAGAAACGATGCCTGGAGGGAAATGGTTCAGTGGAAGTGAGTGCAATAGGAGGCTCCTCAAAATCATATTGAGTCCTCCTAGTATCATCTAGATCACCAACGAGATCTCCTGCATCCTGAAGAGTAGTCTCTGCCCACTTGGGCCTCTCCTCTCGCTTTGCAACTACATCTGGATGCTCTGAATCTGCATATGAGTGTACTAAATATGAATCTGAATCATCCGAGTCCTCTAAATCATAACTCTCGTCTGAAGAAAAGTCTGCATGTGAATGCTTATCATCTCAGACAGGTGGAAGAATGAATTTGTCTACATGTGACTGCTGAGGTACATGCGAGACACTTTCCTTGAATTGGACACTATGCTCAATGATGAGTCCAAGGAAAGATAAATAAGTCTATATCCCTTCACACCATTGGAGTATCCAACAAAAATGAACTCAGTGCTCTGTGGATCAAGGGCCTTCCTCTTTTCAGCGGGAACTCGGGCCCATGCACGTGAACCAAAATGTGAAAGTGGGTCACTTCCAGTTTGAGGCCGCTCCAAGCCTCATAGGGGGTCTTATCCTTCACAAATCTATGGGGAGATATGTTTTGGATGTATGTTGCACAATTAAGTGCTTCGACCCATAGTATCTATGGTAGTGACTTTGCATGCAACATGCAAGATGTCATCTCCTTTAGAGATCTATTTTTTCGATCAGCAACTCCGTTTTGCTGCAGAGTATAGGGAACTATATGCTGCAACTGAATCCATGCCTCATGGAAAAGATTGTGGATCTCATGATTTACATACTCTCCCCCGTTATCAGTTTGGAGGACTTTGATCTTATTTTCAGACTGTGTATCAACCAGGGCTTTGAAATCTTTGAGGTGTTGAAAGACCTCAGATTTTTTCCTAAGAAAGTAGATCCATGTAAAACGTGAGAAATCATCATCAAAAATGAGAAAAAACCTCGTTTTGCTGATGGATGGATGCGGAAAAGGACCCATAAGGTCACTGTGGATCAGATCTAAAGGTGCAGAAGCTCTCTAAGACTTTCCTTTGTCGAATTTCTCTTGAGGGTGTTTTCCAAGAACATATCCCTCACACACTCCCTTGGAGAAATGGATGTCTTGTAGACCATCAACCAATTTTTTCTTTCTAAGTTGTTGCATGTATCTAAAATTCAAATGTCCAAACCTTTCGTACCATATCCTACTATTTTCATTAGCATGAGTAAGAAGTAAAGAAAAATCAGGTTCAATGAATTTAGAAAATGTATACAATCTAGACTGATGATTCACCTCACCGGTAGCAACCCTAGAGTTGGTTTGCATGTCGTAGATGTACACGGAATTTGGTGTGAATATGAATTTATTTCTGGTGCCGAAATTCGTCATCTTATACATAGAGAGAAGGTTGATGGAAAGTCTGGGAACATGTAGCAGATTCATGAAGCATCCGTTGGTGAGTTCAATCCTTCCTTTGTTGGTGACTTTGACAGAAGACTTGTCCCCCATAAGAATAGGAGGAAATTTGCATGCATCCAAAGAAGAATATACTACTTTTGAGGAAACCATGTGATGTGATGCTACTGAATCTATGATCCAAGCATCGGGAGAGGAGTTGATGGAAATCAAGGCATGGCTAGAATTTCCTTTCTTGGAATTCAGATCTTTTGGCTTCTTCTTCTTGGCACCCTCGGGGATGCAATATCCAAGGTTGTTTTACTTAAGTATTTGAGACATCATATCTATTTGTTTTTTCATGCGTGTGGATTATGAATGGAATCCTTTGTGATAGTACACACATTTCTCCCCTTTTCCCTTTTGGATTCGCATGCATCGATGAAGGGTTTTGTGTACCCTTCCTTCTTCGGATGTGTATGATCTTTCCGTTTATCTTTATATTTAGATTTCTGATATTTCTGGCTGCCATCATGCACAGTAAGTGCATGCACCCTTGGTCCTTTGATTGTGCCCATGTTGATGAGCTTGGTTTGTTCTTGTGTCAGGGATTCGATAAAGTCCTCAAGAGAAGGCATCTTCCAGGTGGATCTAGGGGCGAATATGATAGAATGGAATGTGGATACGAATACAGATAATTTAGGACTAATCTTGGAAAGTATGGTGAGAACCATTTGTTTCTCCTCCTTCGATTTATCAACCCTGCAAGCTTTGAGTTGTGATGGTAAATCCTTGAATTTTGTAAAGAAATATTGGATATTGTCAAAGCTTTTTGGATCCAATGTGAGAAGCTCCATCTCGAGCATGTGTCCCCTCATCTCATCCTATTTTCCAAAGAGCCCTTCCAAGGTAGTCTAGGCTTCATTGGGAGTCTTACAGGAAGATATATGAAAAAGGATATTGGGAGAAATAAGACAGCAAATTTTTCTGAGTGCCTCATCCATGCGGTTTAAATACTTCGATTTTTCTATGGATGATATCGGTTCTGTATCTGTATTAAAGGTTAACCTGTACAACCCTCTGGTTCAGATATGTATGGCTATTTTCTCCTTCCATGCAAAATAGTTGTAAGTTGTAATAATGAATTCTTTTTGGAAATCCAGCTTTCCGTTGTCTTAAATCTTTTGCACCTGCAAAAATTTTGGCGTAGCTTTTGATTAGCAGTCTGTCAGCTATGATACCATGTAAATGTGTTGAACCTACACAAAATATATCTATATAAACAATAATATAGGCATTTTCAGAGATAATTTGAGAAATAAGAAGCAGGAGAGAAAGAATAGAAGAATTCTTATTAATCGTTGTGAATAATGAATAATTTACACATGATATACTCTATATAACTCAATGAGTGTGCACTAGAGGAGAACCAAATGCACCATAGTGATGGTATAGAGTAATATGGACACACAACAATAGTTATGAGAGTGAACGACCACCTAGTTTAGTCTCTCAGGCAGTTACGAGAGTGAACTGCCACCTAGTCTAGTCTCTTAGGCAATTACGAGAGTGAATTGCCACCTAGTTGAATTAACTAGTCAACTAGTCTTCAGTTAACTGAATGAACAAAGAGTAGGAGGAGTTAACTCAGGAAATGAAGGGTAATTTTCTAGTCTGGTGATGATCCCAAGGAAAGTGTGCATTAGTTGGTGATGATCCCAATGTTGCATGGTGACAAAACCAATGCAGCATCTAAACTCAACTCAAGTAGTCAAACTGAAGTGTCAACTGAAAGAGAATATTCTCCAGGTGAAATATTATACCCTAAAATATAGGAGACTGGATAATGACTAATTATGACCAATAAACGAGGAAAAACCTTAGAAAAAAGAAATCCTAGGTGTGTGTGAAGTAACTCCAACATGTCTTTTATGATTCTCTTTATGATCCTAACCAGATTTTTGTTAGTGCACTCTGCTTGCCCATTTCCATGAGGGTAATAAGCATATGAAGTGAATTGTTTGACACCTAAATTAGCCATAAATTGGGTCAATTTTGCAGAAATGAAGGATGGGACATTGTCTGTAATGATCTCTAATGGGACGCCAAATATGGAAAATATATTAGATTCTAGGAAAGAAACTACATGCTCATATTGTGAGTGTCTAAGAGGAACAACCTCGGTCTACTGCATGTGCCCTTGGGCCTTTGATTGTGCCCATGTTGATAAGCTTGGTTTTCTCTTGTGTTAAGGATTCGATAAATTCCTCAAGAGAAGGCATCTTCTAGGTGGATCTAGGGGTGCATCTGATAGAATGGAATGTGGATACGAATACAGATAATTTAGGACCAAGCTTGGAAAGTATGGTGAGAACCATTTGTTTCTCCTCCTTTGATTTATCAACCCCGCAAGCTTTGAGTTGTGATAGTAAATCCTTGAATTTTGTAAAGAAATATTGGATATTGTCAAAGCTTTTTGGATCCAATGTGAGAAGCTCCATCTCGAGCATGTGTCCCCTCATCTCATCCTATTTTCCAAAGAGCCCTTCCAAGGTAGTACAGACTTCATTGGGAGTCTTACAGGAAGATATATGAAAAAGGAGATCGGGAGAAATAAGACAACAAATTGTTCTGAGTGCCTCATCCATGTAGTTTAAATACTTGGATTTTTCTATGGATGATATCGGTTATGTATTTTCATTCAAGGTTAACCTATACAATCCTATGGTTTGGATATGTATGGCTATTTTCTCCTTCCATGCAAAATAATTGTAAGGTGTAAGAATGAATTCTTTTTGGAAATCCAGCTTTCCATTGTCTTCAATCTTTTGCACCTGCAAAAATTTTGGTGTAGCTTTTGCTTAGCAGTCTATCGGCTCTGATACCATGTAAACGTGTTGAACCTACACAAAATATATCTATATAAACAATAATACACACATTTTCAGAGAGAATTTGAGAAATAAGAAGAAGGAGAGAAAGAATAGAAGAATTCTTATTAATCATTGTGAATAATGAATAATTTACACATGATATACTCTGTATAACTCAATGAGTGTGAATTAGAGGAGAACCAATGCACCATAGTGATGGTATAGAGTAATATGGACACACACTAGCATTTATGAGAGTGAACGACCACCTAGTCTAGTCTCTCAAGCAGTTACGAGAATGAACTGCCACCTAGTCTAGTCTCTCAGGCAATTACGGGCAAGGATGATTTTAAGGATGGAAATTTATTTTAAAATGTAGAAACCTTGGCGAAGATTACTAATCCTTCATGTGCCAACTATAAGATGTTTGGCGATATTTTTGTAAAAATATTCAAATTTCTAAGGATTTTATATAGTTTGTATAAATTTTAGGCGATTTTTAAGGTAAAATAATTTTATCCTTTAGAATTTGGGCGAATCATTTTTAGAATAGCAAATATTTTTTTTCGAAAAACCTTGGAAAATTAGCTAATGAGCGAAATTTAGCCCCTAAAATCATCTATGATTATGGGAGTGAACTGCCACCTAGTTGAATTAATTAGTCAACTAGTCTTCAGTTAACTGAATGAAAAAAGAGTACTGAGGAGTTAACTCAGGAAATGAAGGGTAATGTTCTAGTCTGGTGATGATCCCAAGGAAAGTGTGCATTAGTTGGTGATGATCCCAATGTTGCATGGTGACAAAACCAATGCAGCATCTAAACTCAACTGAAGTAGTCAAACTGAAGTGTCAACTGAAAGACAATATTCTCTAGGTGAAATATTCTCCCCTAAACAAGGAAAAACCTTAGGAAAAATAAATCCTAGGTGTGTGTGAAGTAACTCCAACATGTCTTCTATGATTCTCTTTATGATCCTAACCAGATTTTTGTTAGTGGAATCTGCTTGCCCATTTCCATGAGGGTAATAAGCATATTAAGTGAAATGTTTGACACCTAAATTAGCCATAAATTGGGTCAATTTTGCAAAAATGAAGAATGGGACATTGTCTATAATGATATCTAATGGGATGCCAAATATGGAAAATATATTAGATTCTAGGAAAGAAACTACATGCTCATATTGTGCGTGTCTAAGAGGAACAACGTCGGCCCACTTAGTAAAGTAATCAGTGGCTATCAAAATAAATATATGCCCTATAGAAGATGGAGGGTTGATAGTACCAATAAATTCTAGACCCCACTTAGAAAAAGGGAAATCCGAGAGGATAGGTTTTAAAGGAATGGCATAGAGATGTTCTTTCCCAACGAATTTTTGGCATTTATCATAGGATCTTGAAAATTTATATGAATCACAGAATATCGAAGGCCAATAATAACCATTTCTTATGATCTTAAAAAAAATAGCCTTAGTAGAAAAATGACCATCGATTTGAATGACAGAAGTTGATGATCCATGGATCTCGCGTAATCATTTATGTGCTTCCTCATCATTTACACATCGAAGTAACAAACCATCAACAGACCTCCTAAACAAAAGGTCTCCTAAAATGATATACTTGGAAGCTTCAAGGCAGAGTCTCCTTCTCTGGTGAGGATCCAACCCATCTGGACACTTTTGATATTGCAAATAATACACCATATTTTTATACCAAGGATACTCAGATAGAGAGATATTCTAATTTTCAATACAAAATAGCTTTGAAAGAGGACTATCTTGGTTGACAAGTTCTTCACCTAGTTCAGGGTGCTGAGCTAAGTGAAGGGATAGGTCTTGTCCCTTGATTGTCTTCAAAGTCATGATCATGAAATAATGCTACTAAAATTTGGCAAGCCAGTGTGCAAGGTTTCCTGAAAGGTAAGTTTGTGAAATAAGAAACTTGACAACGGGCAAAGAGACTTTTACCTGTGCATGTTTTCCCAAAATAAAATGGCAAATTTTTTCTATATCCTTGAGAAGAGAAAAAGCATGTTTCTCCATATAAGATTACTTGATATCATCATCTGATAAACTTTGACTCATGTAAGATACAAGTTTTTCATTGTTTTGGTCATCACATTGTAAGAAGGTAGCATAAATTGCTTCCTCGGTGGAATTGGTATATATGATAAAGTCTTTCTCAAAATCTAGTTTCGCCACAATTGGTGTGGAACTGATTTCTTTCTTAATCCCAAGGAAATAATTCTTGACCTCATATGTCCAAGAAAAAAAACAATCCTTATTTAGAATATTATGGATTGGTTTAACCATGACTACAAAATCAGGAACAAATCTACAGACAAAATTAATAATTCCCATGAAAGATTGGACTTCTTTCTTGGAGGTGGGGGAAGGGAGGTTTAGAATGGCAATAATCCTCTTGTGATCTATACTTATCCCTGAATCAAAAATAATTTGACCGAGGAGATTACCTTTCGTGACACTGAAAATGGATTTGGAAGGATTTAAGGAAATGCCAAATTTTCTACAATGCATGAGAACTTTTCTAAGATGACCGAAATGATCCAACTGGTTTTTAGAATAAATAGTCAAGTAATCAAGATAAAATTGGATAATATTACCGATTAGATCATCAAAATATATCTACATAAATATTTGAAAGGTGGCATCTGCATTAGATAAGCCAAAGGGCATGTGTTCATAACAAAATGTGCCCCAGCGTGTGGTAAATGTAGTTTTATACCTATCAATCCTTTTTACCTTGATTTGATTATACCTAGAAAAATCGTCAAGTAGGGACATCATTTGAGACCCTGCAACCTGTTGTAAAATCATTTCCATATTAGGAAGTGGAAAATGGTCTTTGAAACTTACTCTATTCAATGTGTGGAAATCGACACATAATCTGATCTGGCTGGTAGTTTTTCGAATAGGGGCTAGATTTGAAACCCAGTCAGAATACTTAACTGGAAAGATTATATTAGCTTTCAACAATTTTTCCAATTCTTTTCAAATAGTGGCTTCGAGCCCATGGTTAATAGGTTTTTGTCTTTTCCTAACTTGTTTTACCCCTTCCTTGATAGGAATGGCATGTTGTATGAGAGCAGGATCAAAACCACGAAGATCCTCGTATGACTAGGAAAAAATATCTTGAAATTCATGGAGTAATTATGTGAATTTCTCTTTTTCTTCGTCAGAACATTGGGCACCTAATTTAATGATCTCTGGAGATTCAGATGTCCCAATATTCAAGGAAATGGTATCACCAACTTTCCTTTTCGACTCCTCTTCCTTATGTGTTTCTTTGTTTCCTACATCACTTGACGAAAATGAACTTTCGAGAGGAGTCAATCCTTTATGAAATTTGTCATCTTCAATAGAGATGATTTCTTTGGGATTAAACGATTCATTTTATATGAAAGAACAAATTCCTTCATCACTCGAGAAAACCTGCCATGATTCTACATTATCAGGGATGTGAGGGCGATAGAGATTGGAATGTGAAATTGGGTCTTTGAGGTAAAAAAATTTGGTAGGGGATGCTGCAAAAAAAACTAACCTATCAACCATTGAATTAAGTTCCCTCTTCACATGATTGATGTTAAATGATAACAAATTTGAAATCAACATCCAAATAGCTTGAGTATAATGTTTAAGTAACTTATTTCTTGGTGAATAAATATTACGTACAAGATTCATGACAAGTTCAGAATCACCAAAAACTGTAAGGTGGACAGAACTAAGGTTATATGCATTTTTTATGCCTAAAAATAAGTCCTCAAACTCAGTGACATTGTTTTTGCAAGAAAATTCCAACCTATAAGAGAAATTATGGATTTTAGCTATAGGATAATATAGAATGATGTTGGTTCCATTACCTTCGTTTGAACATGAGCCATCGAAATTCATGTGCCACATGCCATCCTCAAAATAAATTGGTTCAAGTATAGTGTTACCTTCATTAGAAAATATAGAGTACACTCCCAAATCTTTTTCGAGATAATTTACATTAGGTTGGGGAACACTCTCTATATACAGTGAAATTATTCCTTGTAAGTTTTAAACCTGTGAATTAAAGCAATGTATACAGATTCTTAAGAAAAACAAAAATTAATCAATTGCTCATACACACAGTACACATATATTTACGTTGGAAACCCTTAACTGGGAGAAAACCAACCTTCCTTGGTGTTGCAACTTTCAACTCTTCATTATATTAATTTCACCATTCACAATATAATATATAAAATATTTTATTTATTATGTAGCTACCAAAACCCTAATCCCTTAATCCAGGATTAATTTAGAAAACAACTAAAAATAGCAAAATCCACTAAAATAGTGTAATTTTTTTTTTCAGGGTGTTTTCCTGAACCCTGTCAGCTTCGGGATACTTCCCGGAGCTAAACATTGCACATATCTAGGGGGGGGGAAACCTCCCCTCCTTGGGACTCCCCAGGAAAGTGCTCGACACAAATGACACACCCACACACACACATGCAAAGAATATAATGCATACCCAACATTCTCCCACTTGTTGTTTTCTTTGCATACAAGTGTTCATAGGGTTACATAGTCAACAATCCAAGCCAACAATGCCCATTGTTCCTTTACACTAGGATAACTTATTTGTGCTTACAGACTTTGTCAATGAATTTGAAACATTCTTCAAAGTGTCAACTTTTTCTAGCAGCACCTTCTTTTCTTCAACCATGCCTCTCACAAAGTGATATTGAACATCAATATGCTTTGCATTCGAATGATAAGCATGGTTCTTTGCCAAGAAGATTGCACTATGACTATCACAATCTAATCTCACTGCTTATTGTACCAACCCAATACCCGAACATAATCTCTGTAACCATATTGCTTCCTTTCTTGCATGAGTGGATGTTGTTGGCGACCAGAAGTTACTCCTGGATTGCTTGCAGGAGCAGAGCCTGATGCCCATCAGTTTAATGTCACGATTTGTTTTAAAGAGGTGATCAAATGGAGGAAAACTCAGAACAACATCGTCTCAACTCAGAAACTAGGCCAGGCATGCATGGACGAGTGAGGTCTTGATAAACTTCAAACAGTGAGTTGAAAATAAAGGGTGAGTAGGGGGAAGAATTGAATGAGAAGAGTGCAAAGGTATATCATAAACATCATGTTCATCACAGACTGGAGAAGAAAGCATTCGAATGCAAGATCCTTTCACATTCAAACACAGAAAAATAGAGAATACAATAATGTCACAACAAATCCTTTATCATAACAAGATTGCAATAATCCACGCGAATCCTTCGACTATGAACTCTCTGACATGAGATGAAACACAGATGAAAAAAGAAGAACTGTTTGTTATAAACCAAGAAGTCTCAAACACAGATACATGACCAGGAAACCAGAATATTGTTGAAACTTTACATTTGGAAGCTTAGCTCTACCATTGATAGATACAAAAATGGCGAAAATGCCTTCATATACTTAGAACAACAACAACAGCAAAATCAAGACACTGCATTGAAAGATTTGCATTTGCATGGCTTCTGACAGTCAACATCCGAAAGATCATGCAACTTATGTCAGACGAAATCCAACTCTTTGACAGTTCCAACGACGAATCGACGTGCCTTTAATTCATTGCCATGTTTTCCCATTATGGCGGAGGCGATGTCTAACCACCACCAACCGCTTCAATAATTGCTTTAATAACTGCTTCATCGAGATTGAGGATGGCCCGGAAAACTCGGCACCTTTGGGACGTGGAGGGCCTCCCGTGTTGCCACCTTGAACAACTGATTGGCCTAAAGAATAGGCATGAGGGCCAGTGCGGAAGATGGGGCATAGGAACAGAGTGATGGGGTCAAATCAGCGGGGAGTGAAGTATGAAATGATGAGGGGGTGAGAGAGGTTACAGGGGAGACACTTGGAAAAAGGTGACAGGCGAAGGAGGCGGGAGAGTAGATGTGATGGGCAAATTTTAGGGGGAGGCTGACATGGAGAGAAAGAAACATGTGGCAGGTGGTGAATGGATGATGAGAAGGAAAGAGGACCATGCGGACCAAAGAGGGGAGGTGGATGGATGACACACGACAGCATGAGAAATGGTTCTAGAAGGTGACATGACGGGAGAAGGGCCCATGCAGGCTTAAACACAGAGCAGCTGAGGATGATGTGGATCGCCCAGGTGCCATTGATCTGGGCGCTAAGATCTCATCCGTCGAAAAAATGCACACCCAATTTCGGACCCCCCCCTCCGCTTAAAGGTAGAAAGCCAGGGGGGTTCTGGAATTGCCTTTATCGCCATTGATCCGGGTGCGCTAATCTGAACCATTGAAGAGATGCACCCCCGNTGGGGGGGTTCCGAAATTTCATATGTGCCATTGATTTGGGCGCGCGGATGCGCGTCGTCCAGATCCATTTGTTGTTTACCACATACACATTTACATTCAAAACTTAGGACAAGTGGGTTTTAACCCATTCTTTTGCATTCTAACCTCCTTACAAGAAATATCGTTAACAGATGCCATGTATTCAAATTCTGTAGTTGAGAGTGCCACTACAACTTGTATTTTTCTCATCCAACTAATTTCTCCTCCAAATAGGTTAAACAAATACCCACTTTTAGATCTTCTACAATCCAGATCTCCAACCCAATCTGCATAAAAAAAAACCATGTATGTCCAACACTCTGTCCAATCCTAGTCTTCCTTGGTAGAAAAATCCATAACTATTAGCACCACACAAATACTTGAAGACCCTCTTTACTGTTGTCCAATGCTCCTTCTCTGGTTTTGACAAATACCTGCTAAAAAATCCCACTGTGTGTGCAATTTCCGGTCTAGTACAGACCATTGCATACATCAAACTACCAACTACACTGGCATACAAAACATGGGACATGTCCTCTTCTTCTTCATGTGTCTTGGGACACTGACTTGTAGATAAATTTACACCTATAGGAATAAGAACCTTGATCGGTTTACTTCCATGCATATTAAACCTCTGCAATATCGTCTCAACATATTTTCTCTTATTCAACCAGAGTTTCTTGTTTTCATGATGTCTTTTAATTTCAATTCCTAGAATGAAGTTTGCAACACCAATATCCTATAAATGTGTTGAACCTGCACATAATAGATCTATCTAAACAATAATACACACATTTGCAGAGAGAATTGGAGAAGAAGAAGAAGGAGAGAATGAATGAAATAATTCTCATTAATCGTTTTGAATAATGAATAATTTACACATGATATACTTTGTATAACTCAATGAGTGCGCATTGGAGGAGAACCAATGTGCTATAGTGGTGGTATAGAGTGATCTAGAAACACACCAACAGTTACGGGAGTGAACTTCCACCTAGTCTAGTCTCTCAGGCAGTTACGAGAGTGAACTGTCACCTAGTTGAGTTAACTAGTCAACTAGTCTTTAGTTAACTGACTGAACAAAGAGTAGTGAGGAGTTAACTCTGGGAATCAAGGGTAATGAACCAGTCTGGTGATGATCCCAAGGCAAGTTCGAATTAGCATGGTGATGATCCCAATGTTTAATGGTGATAAAACTAATGCAACATCTAAACTCAACTCAACTAGTCAAACTAACTGAAAGAGAATATTCTTCAGGTGGAATATTCTCCCCTAAAATATAGGAGACTGGATAATGACTAATTATGACTAATGAACAAGGAAAAACCTTAGAAAAAATAAATCCTAGGTGTGTGTGAAGTAACTCCAACACCCCCCTTGAACATCATTGTTATAGCAAGATTTGCCTTACCATTGCTATCTTGCACAGAGGGCCTTTTTCCATTTCCCTATGCGGACTTGTCATCCCTTTTTGATGAATCCAGAGCCAAAAATATACATTTTTCCACATATATGCTCCCTATTTGCTATACAAGATGCGTATATGCTGGCTGCTCCACTACAACCCATGTACATTGAGATTTGTGACAGAAAATACAAAAATGAAGTCGGGTTTCCATGTCACGATAGGAGATCTCTAATCCTTGGCCTTCCATATATTGGAAACGTTTCGACTTGGCCCTTCAGTTGCATTCTGAAGGCTATAAAATCACAATTCTGATCTATGGAAAAGAGGAGAAATCATTCAACTTTGAGAGCAAAGTTACTCTGGAGAAATTACTTCATATTGAGTCTGCATCCCTTTGTCCCTCAAGTCTGAACATAGTCTTCATCCCCCGAGCTCTTTCCCCCTATTGTTGAGAGAACCTTATTGTCTCTCTCCTACGAGCTTGCCTTTGGTGGAGGATTGAAGTGGTGGAGGCCCAGTTGGGGGGAACTTGGTTACTTGGCTTCGAACCATGCCGACTCCTAGTATCCCGATAGTATCCGGGCACAAATGAGTAAGGTGAATTCCTTCACAAGTCTTGCAAAGGAATTTAGGCTTACATCTGAGACGTCTAGGATTATCGATGTGACTAGAATGGGAAAGAGAGTCATCTCCTAATCAATGAATTTCTCAAGTGTTCGACACTGACTCCTTTATTCACACTTGTAGGAATGTACTTAGTGCCTTGATACCTACTTTAATTATTGGTAGGTTGTCTTGCATTTGTTAACGATATACCTCAATGACTGGTAATCAAACGATGTCTCATTGTGTTCGACCTCAACTCCTTTATTCACATGATGTAGACTTGCACCCTTGGCGGATAGTGTAGAAGACTTGAAGACATCACTACATGGCCGCATCTTTCATGAGTTGTTGCTTCCCTTTCATTGGACCAACACCTATTCGACTTCAGTGATCATGGGAGATTAGATTGTACTCCATGGTATACAAATATCTTTAGATTGATTTTGAGACTGGTTTCACTGGGCCTTGTTCGTGACTATGACAGATTTTGGCATGCACTTGCATTTGTATGTGCCTATTCATGGCCATGAACACTTGTTTGGTATATTTTCCACATGGATCTTCATTGTATTCTTGGCAGCCATGTATGCAAAGTTAGTACAAAATGTAATGAGCAATTGAGCTCGTCCAACTGGTTCTCTACCACTCCACTTCTGAGTTATTTATAATGTATTTTGGCCATCACGGATACTCCTCTAATCTCACACATTAGGGGGCATCTATTATAGCAATATTTGCCTCACCATTGCTATCTTGCACAGAGGGCCTTTTTCCATTTCTCTATGCAGACTTGTCATCCCCTTTTGATGAATCCAGAGAAAAAAATATAGATTTTTCCACATATATGCTCCCTATCTGCTATACAAGATGTGTATACGCTGGTTGTTCCACTACAGCCCATGTACATCGAGATTTGTGCCAGAAAATACAAAAATGAAGTCGAGTTTCCATGTCACAATAGGAGATCTCTGATCCTTGGCTTTCCATATACTGGAAACGTTCTGAATCGGCCCTTCAGTTTCACTCGGAAGGCTATAAAAGCACAATTCCAAACTATGGAAAAGAAGAGAAAGCATTCAACTTTGAGAGAAAAGTTACTCTGGAGAAATTAATTCATATTGAGTCTGCATCCCTTTGTCCTTCAAGTCTGAACACAACGTTCAACCCCCAAGTTGTTTCCCTATTGTTGGGAGAACCTCATTGTCTCTCTCCTATGAGCTTGCCTTTGGTGGAGGATTGAAGTGGTGGAGGCCTAGTTGGAAGGAACTTGGTTCCTTGGTTTCAAACCATGCCAACACGGAAGTCTCTAATGTTGTCACTTATGCTGATCAATTATTAATAGAAATACTCCTTTCATGTCCTATTGGTATCGTGCAAATATATTATTATTATCCATGGGCATTTTTGTAATGTTTATTAATGGATTATGTTATCTAATGTGCTAACCCCTTTATACTATCACCATGTACTTGCTATGCTCGTTTGTTAAGAACTTTTTGTAGGTATAAAACTTTGGGTTGGAGTGATCGACGGTGGAACATCATTGAACGTTGGATCGAGGTAGGCCTCTTTATTATCTTTCAAATTATTTTATATAACATACAATAGAATTGAGTTGATTTCTGTAGTCATACCTGTCTGTTGTGGTTTACCCTTGGCCATAGAGAGTTTTTCCCTCGTAACAATCACTATGGTGAAAATAAAGAACGGGTCCCGGAAACGAGGCCATTTTAGGTACCCAAATACAAAAGATACACTGAAATAAGGTGAGGAAAGAGAGAAAACCTCATGG
>JASDQU010105353.1:11931-22387 GCA_032191745.1 Picea mariana | reverse complement strand
AAGATGTCTATCATTTGTTCTGTTGAAGGAAATAACTGTAAGTCGATGATCCCCTCGTGTACTAAGTCTCGGATGTAGTGCATGTGGATCTCGATGTGCTTCATCTGTTGTCTCTGAACTAGATCTCGACAGAACTTCAAAGTTCTCTGGTTGTCACACCAGATGATGATCGACCAATGAAACTGAATGCCCGACTCAATGAGAAAATGTTTTATCCACATAGCCTGAATGGTTATGTAAACTACCCCTCTGTACTTTGCCTCAGCTGAAGATAGAGCAATGAAAACTTTCTTCTTGCTCGACCAACATATAGGCCCGGAACCAAGACTGAGTGAGTAACCAGATGTGGACTTGTGATCAGTGCTATCGCCAACCCAGTCGGCATCAGTAAACCCAATGAGATATAATGTAGAGTCTTCTACATAATGAATCCCAAAGGTGATGGTGCTATGTACGTATCGAAGGATATTCTTTGCAGCCTTCCAATGTAGCTCATGCGACTCCTGCATGAACCTAGAAATTGCGCCAATTTCATAGGATAGGTTTTGTCTAGAGTGTGTGAGATACAACAAGCTCCCCACTAGTTGTCTATACAGTGTGTTGTCAACCATTGGAGTCTCCTTTCCATCCTCAAGTTTGACTCATGATAGGAAAGGAGTCAGAGAAGACTTGCAGTTTGTCATGTGAAATATCTCAAGGAGATCTCATGCATACTTGTCCTGAGATAGTTTGATGCTTGATGCATCCTGAATGATATCGATTCCAACGAAGAAGTGTACAGACCCATGTCCATCATAAAAACCTGTCATGTAGAATCCTCTTGACTACAGTAATCATTGAAGACAAATCATCGATGTACAAAAATAAAAATAGAAGTGAATCAACCGTCCTGAGCATGTAGTCAGTCGGGTCTGATTTAAAATGTACAAAGTTCTGTGACAACATGTAGGATTCCATCTTGGCATACCATTCCCTCGGAGCATGCTTGAGGCCATAAAGGGACTTCTTTAGTCGACAGGCCAAAGATGAGTCCTGCATAAATCCCTTGGGCTGCTCCATATATATCTCCTTAGAGAGATCACTATGAAGAAATTCATTCTTCACGTCCATCTGATGGACTTCCCATCCTTTGGCTTCCGCAATGGAAAGTTCCAATCGTATGGAATCCATATTCACTACTGGAGTGAAGGTCTCATCATAATCAATACCATGAACCCGTTGAAATCCTTTGGCGACAAGCTTGGATTTGTATTTCCTAATCTGTTCATTCGTTATGCTCTTGGTCCTATAGACCCATCTGCATATGACAAGTTTCCTCCGAGAAGGAAGGGGAACCATATCCCAAGTCTTGTTCTCGAGGAGGGAGTTGTACTCCTCCTACATGGCGGATTTCCAAAAGGGATTTTCAGCAGCCTCACCATAAGACTGTGGATTGAAGAAAGAACCAAGAAAATATGCCTGGAGGGAAATGGTTCAGTGGCAATGAGTGCAACAAGAGGCTCCTTGAAATGAGATCGACTAGTCCTCCTAGTGTTGTCTAGATCACCAACGAGATCCCATGCATCCTGAAGAGTAGTCTTTGCCCACTTGGGCCTCTCCTCTCACTCTGCAACTACATCTGGATGCTTTGAATCTGCATATGAATGTACTAAATATGAATCTGAATCATCTGATTCCTCTGAATCAAAACTCTCATCTGAAGAAGATTCTGCATGTGCATGCTCATCATCTTGGATAGGTCGAAGAATGAATTTGTCTACATGCGACTGCTGAGGTACATGTGAGACACTTTCCTTGAATTGGACACTATGCTCAATGATGATCCCATCCAAGGAAAGATAAATAAGCCTATATCCCTTCACACCATTGGGGTATCCAACAAAAATTCACTCAGTTCTCTGTGGATCAAGGGCCTTCCTCTTTTCAGAGGGAATTTGGGCCCACGCACGTGAACTAAAAATGTGAAAGTGGGTCACTTTCGGTTTGAGGCTGCTCCAAGCCTCATAGGGGGTCTTATCCTTCACAAATATATGGGGAGATGTGTTTTAGATGTATGTTCCACAATTAAGTGCTTCGGCCCATAGTATCTATGGTAGTGACTTTGCATGCAACATGCAAGATGCCATCTCCTTTAGAGATCTGTTTTTCCGATCAACAACTCTGTTTTGTTGCGAAGTATAGGGAACTGTATGCTACAACTGAATCCCTACCTCATGGAAAATATTATGGATCTCATGATTCACATAATATCTCCTATTATCAGTTCAGAGGAATTTGATCTTCTTTCTGGACTGTGTCTCAACCAAGGCTTTGAAATCTTTGAGGTGTTGAAAGACCTCAGATTTTTTCCTGAGAAAGTAGATCCAAGTAAAATGTGAGAAATCATCAAAAAAAATGAGAACAAACCTCACTTTGATGATGGATGGATTTGGAAAAGGACCCATAAGGTCACTGTGGATTAGATCTAAAGGTGCATAATCTTGTTGAGACTTCCCTTTTTTGAATTTCTCTTGAGGGTGTTTTCCGAGAACATATCCCTCGCATACTCCCTTGGATAAATGGATGTCTGGTAGACCATCAGCCAATATTTGCTTTCTAAGATGTTGCATGTATCTAAAATTCAAATGTCCAAACCTTTCCTGCCATATCCTACTACTTTCATCAACATGAGTAAGTAGTAAAGAATAATCAGGTTCAATGAATTCAGAAAAAGTATACAAACTAGATTGATGATTTACCTCACTGGTAGCAACCCTGGAGTTGGTTTTCATTTCATAGATGTCCACGGAATTTGGTGTGAATATGAATTTATTTCCGGTGTCGAAATTCGTCACTTAATACATGCAAAGAAGGTTGACAGAAAGTTTGGGAACGTGCAACACATTCTCGAAGCTTCTGTTGGTGAGTTCAATCCTTCTTTTGCCGGTGAGATCGATAGAAGAGTTGTCCCCCATCAGAATAGGAGGACCTTTGCATGCATCCAATGAATAATATACTTCTTTTTATTCAGCCATATGATGTGATTCTCTTGAATCAACGATACAAGCATCGGGAGAGGAGTTGATGGAAATCAAGGCGTGGCTAGAATTTCCTTTCTTCAAATTCATATCTTCTGGCTTGTTATTCCTAGAACCCTCAAGGATGCGATCTCCAAGGTTGTTTTTATGAAGTATTTGAGACATCATATATATTTTCTTTTGCATTCATGTGGATTCTGGATGGAATCCTTTGTGATAGTACGATCATTTATCCCCTTTTCCCCTTTGAATCCGGAGGCATCAATGAAGAGTTTTGTGTACCCTTCCTTCTTTGGATGTGCATGAGATTTCCGTTTATCTTTATATTTGTATTTATGATATTTGTTTCTTCCATCATGCACAATGAGTGGGTGCGCCTTTGGGCCTTTGATTGTGCCCGTGTTGATGAGCTTGGTTTTCTCTTGTGTTAATGCTTCGATAAAGTCCTCATGAGAAGGCATCTTCCAGGTGGCTCTAGAGGCAAATATGAAAAAATGGAATGTGGATACGAATGCAGAGAATTTAGGACCAATCTTGGAGAGAATGGTGAGAACCATTTGTTTCTCCTCCTTCGATTTATCAACCCTGCAAGCTTTGAGTTGCGACAGTAAATCCTTGAATTTTGGAAAGAAATCTTGGATATTTTCGAAGATTTTTGGATCCAATGTGAGAAGATCCACCTCCAGTATGTGTCCCCTCATCTCATCCTGTTTTCCAAAGATCCCTTCCAAAGTGGTCCAGGCTTCATTGGGAGTCTTACAAAAAGATATGTGAAAAAGGAGATCGGGAAAAATAAGACTGCAAATTGTTCTGAGTGCCTCATCCATACAATTTAAGTACTTGGATTTTTCTATGGATGATTTCAGTTTTGTAACTATATTCAAGGTCAACCTGTACAACCCTCTGGTTCGGAGATGTATGGATATTTTTTCCTTCCATGCAAAATAGTTGTAAGGTGTAAGAATGAATTCTTTTTGGAAATCCATCTTTCCGCTGTCTTCAATCTTTTGTACTTGCAAAACATTTTGGTATAGATTTTTCTTAGCAGTCCGCCGGCTCTGATACCATGTAAATGTGTTGAAACTACACATAATAGATCTATATAAACAATTATACACACATTTGTAGAGATAATTGGATAAAGAAGAAGAAGAAGAGAAAGACTGAAAGAATTCTCATTAACCGTTTTGAATAATGAATAATTTACACATGATATACTCTTTATAACTCAATGAGTGTGCACTGTAGGAGAAAAAATGCGCCATGGTGGTGGTCTAGAGTAATATGGACACACACCAACAATTATGGGAGTGAACTGCCACCTAGTCTAGTCTCTCAAGCAGTGACGGGAGTGAACTGCCACCTAGTTGAGTTAACTAGTCAACTAGTCTTCAGTTAACTCACTGAACAGAGAGTAGTGAGGAGTTAACTCAGGGAATGAAGGGTAATGCGCCAATATGGTGATGATCCCAAGGAAAGGTCTAATTATCATGGTGATGATCCCAATGTTGCATGGTGATAAAACCAATGCAACATCTAAACTCAACTCAACTAGTCAAACTGCAGTGTCAACTGAAAGAGAATATTCTCTAGGTGGAATATCCTCCCCTAAAATATAGGAGACTAGATAATGACTAATTATGACTAATAAACAAGGAAAAACCTTAGGAAAAATAAATCCTATGTGTGTGTGAAGTAACTCCAACAGATCCTTCATGTCAAATTCGGAGGATAGCTTTGATTTCACCTCCTTGATAACATCCACGTTATTTCCTACTAGTAACATGTCATCAACATAAAACACTACATAAATGAAGTGATTACCAACGTGCTTGGAATATACACAGTGATCATCCCTTCTTCTCACAAATCCAAATCCAAGGATGTATGTGTCAAACTTTTGGTACCACATCCTAGGTGATTTCTTCAGACCATATAGTGACTTCTTTAGCTTACATACCAACTCTTTATTTCCCTTCACTACAAAGCCTTATGGATGCTTCATGTATATTTCTTCTTTTAGATGCCCATGTAGGAATGTTTTCTTCACATCCATCTATTCCATTTCAAAATCAAAAGATGCAACAATAGATAAAATAAATCTAATAAAAGTTAGCTTGGCAACATGAGAAAAAATCTCACCAAAGTCAATTCCCTCTACCTAGGAATAACCTTTTTCTACTAACCGAGCTTTGTATTTCTCCACTTTTCCTTTTACATTAAACTACTTATTAAAAAACCATTTTCTACCAACATATTTTCTTCCAATTGGAAAATCAACTAGATCCCATGCCTCATTCTTATCCAACAAATCCATTTCTTCAACCATGGGCCTCCATGGCCTTCTTCCAGAGTTTACTATCCTCTAAATTCATTGCTTCCCTGACAGTTCTAGGATCATCATCAGTAATAGATAAAGAAAAATTAGAATGAAAATCATGTGGACTATACCTTTTTGGTTTTCTTCTTTCCCTCACTGATCTCCTCAATATTGGGGTATGAGGTTCTTCTTCTTCTTCTTCATCTTCTTCAGTTGTTTCAGATTTTTCATCATCCAAATCAAACTCTATTTTCTCAGGTTCTTCTTTCCTTGGTAGGAATTCATGTTTGGTAACATCTTTCACCTCTCTAAAAACAACATCCCGATTGTAAACAATATTCGTAGTTTATGGATTCCAAATCTTGTAACCTTTCACACCATCTTTATAACCAATAAAGATACACTTTTCATCTTTATTATCTAGCTTACTCCTATTTTACTTTGGAACATTTACATAAGAATCACAACCAAACACTCTGAGATGTTTAAGAGAGGGTTTCTTACCAGTCCATACCTCATGTGGATTTTTATCATCCAACACTGATGAGGGTGATCGATTGACCAGGTAACATGTTGTACCCACTGCCCCTACCCAGAATTCTTGTCCTAACTTGGCACCACTAAACATGCTCCTTTCTTTTTCCATCAATGTCATGTTCATCATCTATGCAACTCCATTCTTCTAAGGTGTGTATGGAGTAGTCTTCTGCCTTTCTATACCACACTTCTTACAGAATTCTTTGAATTCATTTGCACAGAATTCTCCGCCATTATCTATCTTCGATACATTTATTTTCTTCTCTATATAGTTTTCTACCAAAGCCTTAAACTCTTTAAATTTATCAAATACCTAAGATTTCTTTCTAAGAAAATAAACACATGTGCTCCTTGATAAATCATCTATGAATGAAACATAATACACAGATTTACCTAGTGATGGAATAGGCACACGTCAAAACACATCACTATGTATCAACTCTAAGATCCCCTTTGCTCTTGTAGCACTAGATGGGAATCTTATTCAATTATGTTTACCATATATGCATTTTTCACATAAATCAAAATCTAGAGTGCAATTAGACATACCTTCAACCATACCTTTACTTTGTAGTGTTTGAAGGCCCGTTTCTCCAATCTGCCCCAGTTTTTTATGCCACATCATGGTCATCTTTATAGGGAAAATATTAGTCTTGTCTTCTTTATTTCTCTACTCATGGACAACATAACTATTACACCCATTAGTATTTAAGTGCTTTCCAACAACTTGTACAGAGTTCCACACCGAACTCCCCTCATTAACACCATTGCTCCTCATACCATCTTGCAAGTTCCCTTTCCCAATACAATATACACACCTGCGTCATCCAACTTGCTTACAGATATTAGTCTCATGTATAGTTTTGGAATGTGCAGAACCTCAGGGAGAGTTATAATCCTTCCATAATTTAGCAACAACTTAACCCTTCCACGTCCCATGATTTGGGATGTCGAGTCATCTCCTAGGAACACATCACCACCATCATATTTTTCATGTTCACAGAACCACTCACTGTGAGGATTCATGTGGTATGACACTCTTGAGTCGATTAACCATAAACCACAGTCTGCATGTGTACCTGTAGATGTCAAGTAAACATCACCTCCTTCAGTGGAGGTTTTCACCTCTATGAAAGAGGCATTATAAGATCCCTTTGGTTTATCAACCTTCTGCTTGACCACACTTCTAGCATTTACTCAAAGATTTTCTTGGAGACTTATATCTACCTGTAGATTTACATCTCTCGTTTGAAGACTTACCAGGATTCCTGTCTTGGGAATGACCTCTTACAAATAAAGAATATGTGATCTAACCATCCATGCTTTTCCGCCTCATATCTTTAGATAACAAGGATGAAACTACATCCTCATACTTCAATGTAGATTGAGTGGTACTACCAATTGCTACAACCAGATTATCCCAAGATTCTGGAAAAGAACATAACAAAGTAATACACTTATTTCTTCTGCAATCATAGTATTAACAGAGACAAGTTGACTTACTAGAATATTGAAGGAATTTATATGTTCTATCACAGAATCTCCATATTCCATCCTAAGATGATACAACTTCTTTCGAATAAACAACTTGTTTACCAGGGACTATGATTGATACAAATTCCCTAACTTATCCCATAGTTACTTGGATGTATATTCTCCCGAGACATTTAACAACACTGAATCTTCCAGGGAGATTCGAATATTACTTCTTTCTCTTCTATCCAACTTCTCTCAATATTCCTTAGACATACCAATAGGTTGTGTACTAGTAGTCTATGTGCCAGTAGACTGCGTACCAATAGGATGTGTACCAGGATCCACAATGATCCACTATTATTTGTCTACAAGAAGGTCCTCCATATTGAGCTTCCATAGCTCAAAGTTTTTACCATTGAACTTCTCTATCTTGATTCTAGAAGAGCTCGCCATTCCTCTTTATACACTCAAATCACCACTGCAAAATCTCCCAATGAACCCAGGTTTATCACAGACCCAAGATAAACTTGATCTATAAATACCGAGCCAAACCCTCAACAACAAAGGTGTCCCCTTGAAGCCAAAAATGAGCTTTGATACCACATGTAATTTTTAAACCTTTGAATTAAAGAAATGCATAAATATTCTCAAAAAAAACATAAATTAATCAATGGATCATACACATAGTACACAAAGATTTATGTTGGAAACCCTTAACCGGGAGAAAAACAACTTTCCTTAGTGCCGCACCTTTCAACTCTTCATTATATTAATTTTCCATTCACAATACAATGTATACAATATTTTAGGTATTTTGTAGCTACCAAAACCCTAATCCCTTAATCCATGATTAATTTAGAAAACTGCTAAAAATAGAAAAATCCGCTAAAATAGCGCAAAAAATAATTCCGGGTGCTACGCGTAACCAGGGGGGGCCACACCTGCCCCCCTATGACCCCCCCAGGAAAGAGCCTAACCCACACGACGTGCCCACACACACACATTATGTTTTTCCATATCCAACCTTCATCTTCATGTGTTTTGAACAACCACTCTCAACATACCAATCGTGTTTCTTTTGCTTATCTTGTAGAACGAGTGTGCATTCTTCATTGCTATAATGATTCTTCTTTCTTATTCATCTTCTCTTCTGAGGTTCTTGTCTCTGAAATTTGTTGTTCTATTGTGGTTCTATAGGAGGGACTGTCATTCTGCAATCTTTGGCCATGTATCCAAAGTTGTTACACTTGTAGCATTCCACTTCAGTGCTCAATGATTCAAACCTGTTGTAACTTATTCTCTCTGTTTCACTAGGCCTTCTTGGATAACCCTTTTGTGCATGACTTTCAAAGTTGTTTATGTTCATGTTGTTAGCTCTGAAATTCATATCTTTATGTCCAAAATTATTGCATGCATAACAAAAAACAAAAAAGATAGCTTGATACCTAGGAGTTGAAGATCTTCTGAAAGGAGTTACTCTTATGAATCATTCTTATTCCTGAGGCCTATATGTTTTTTTCGGTCATTGATTCTGAAATATGAATCTTCTCGGTGGAGGAGTGTTCCTGTAATCTTCCTTGTAGGTATTCCTATCCCCTTTGATTGTTTCTGCATAGCTTTTTGGATATGTTTCTTTTTCTGTTTTTTTTGGAGCTTGATCCCTTTTCTATCTGATTGTATCCATGTCCCAACTTGTCATGATGAGGATTTTGACTGTTGATAATGTCATCCAAAACTTTTGAGTTGTTCTGCATATTTTTGTTTTGAATATATGTTCTTAATGTGAAAATATCTTCTTCCAAATTTCCAATGATCCTGTCTCTTTCTTCTAGCCGTTCTTTGAGTGCTTCTTCAATTCTTTTATCTTCTTCTATTTGAACCTTCAAATTTGTGATCATTTGTTCTAGTTCCTTAGTGTCTTATTTCTTGTCTAGTTCATCTTGTATCTTCTTGTTTTTGTTTTGTTATCTTCTTATAAATTCTATGGCAGTCAACAATTCTTCTCGGTAGTCAAATTATTCCTCTTCATATTCTTCTTCGATGTCTTCTTTATCAGAGTATTCTACTGCCATGAATAAAACTCTTTCCGTCTCACTGTCAATGTCTTCATCTTCATATGATGAAGATATGCCTTCTTTGGTGCAAAAGATTTTCTTGAAAGCTTTCTTTATGGTTCTTTTGCCTTTATATGTTTTTTTTTCTATTTGAGTAATCTTCATCATTCCTCTTATTTTTCTTATGAGGACATTTTTTAGCAAAATGACCAATACCATCACAATTAAAACAAATCAATGGAAGCTTACCTTTATATCTGTCATTGGTTCCCTTGTTCAATATTATAACAAAGTTAGCCACTTCTTCATCATCTTCCGAGGTGTCACTGTTGCTGCTATGTTATTTTTCTATTTTCTTTCCCTTTTTCTTTGACCTTTTGGATGCTTTGAAAGATGCTTCTTTTATATTTGTATTTTCTCGTTTAGTTCTCATTTCACATGCTGTGAAGATTCCATGTAGTTCGTCCATGCTTATTGAGTCTAGATATTCTCTTTCTTCTAGTGCTAATATCTTAGGATCAAATCTCACAGGAAGAGATATTAGTACCTTTTGAACAATTACATATTCTTTAATTTCTTCTCCCAATCCTATGATTTCATTTATTGTTTCATCAAATCGTAAGAAGTAAGCTGCAATATTCTCATCTTCTTTCATCTTTAGTTGTTCAAACTGACCTCTGTAAGTTTGAAGCTTTTCTTCTTTGACTTTTGAATCTCCTTCATAAATATTTTGAATCTTGTCCCAAATATCTTTAGTGGATTTACAATGTATAAATTTGGTGTATACCGATTCACAAAGACCATTCATAAGTGCATTTTTGTCTTTGGAATTATTTTTACCTAGTTTTATTTCTCTTTCATTTGTCGACGGAACTGCTGGTTCTTTATATCCATCTACAACTGATTGTCAAATTTCAAATCCATGTGCCTATATATATGTTTTCATCCTTCTGCTCCAAAATGCATAATGTTGTTCATCAAACTGTGGTATTCCATTTTTATACATGTTATTGTTGTCCATGATCTACCTTTCAGTGGTTACACTGATTTAT
>JASDQU010105352.1:415486-426765 GCA_032191745.1 Picea mariana | reverse complement strand
ATGGAATATCAAAATTTACCTTTACCTTGAAGGGGGTTGAATGGCCGCTTGATGAAGATGCTTCTCACGTGGGCAACCGTTGAAGGATCTGCATGAAGTTGTCCATCATTTCGTTCCTTGGTCGTGCAAGGGCATCCTTGAGGAACATTTTAATAGGATCTCCTCCTCCATCATATTTCTTTTCGTCCCCCATGGATTGTTTTCAAGCTCAGTGCGGCTGATATTGTAATGGCTCGATTGGTTCGAGTCCCAACTTCTTGTACCCAGATCTTGTCGAGGACACGCACGAAAAAAAATAAATGAAGAGCAGACTGCTCTGATACCATTGATCTGGATGTAGGAGCGGAACGAACTAATTAACAGATTGAATACAATAAACACAGAGATATGAAGAACAACACAAATATCCAATGAACAATATGTTCTATTAAATAATGAAATAGGCTGAAACTGTAAAACTGCAAAACTAAAACACTTGCTCGAATGGTGGTAGCTATCTCTGAGAAGAGATCTGGCTGCTACGTACATCCGTCTGAGCAGAATGGAATACAATGAGGCTCCAGAGGCCTTTTTGATATTACTCATGAATTCCAAAATCCTAGACATCCAAAAACCTAACCCTAGAAGGTGAAACACCAAAAGTCATGTGGGCCCTATGGGTAAGTTGGTGTAATTTGGTACCTCAACTTCCTAGGGTCATAACGTTTTCATACCACCTTCATTTTAGGTGCATGATAGCTTGTTGGAAAGGTATTTCAGAGAGCTACACATTCTGCCATCAAACTTTGACTTCGTCTACAGTTTGATTGTGGCAAGCCAAAAAAACAACTTTTAGGGCCCCAAAACGGCCCCGGAAGTACAACAAGATGTGTTGACATGAAAACATACAAAATAAGCTAGTTAGATTAGGTGAGAGGCCACCCATATATGCCTGGAGGATGTGTGGGGCTTCAGATAGCCCCAATAGTGTAGAACCCACAATTACAAAGCAGTATAAAAGAACGTGTTGAACAAAAAACAAACACGTGTAGCCAATTGGAATAGGTGGGTGGCCATCAATATCCACCTGGAACACTCGGTGACCCGTTGCTAGGTGATAATCCTCCTTGAATTTTCCTAATGACCTGAATCCCCATTGTAATTTTTCCATTCAATCCTGAATTTTGTTCTACCTATTCAGTATTTCCTGCTAGAATTTGCTCCAATCCAACTCAGGGGGAGAGAGGATTTATTTGTTTCTATTTGAGCGGGGTGCACCAATGATCTCTTGGGATCGATGGAATCCAATATTGGTGGATCCAAATGTGATTTCTAAAAACCATGATGTTTCTTAAGGGTAGAAATTACTCATAGTCTTTGAGAGGTTGTTACTGTTAGGATTCATCCCAAAATAAGGAGTGTTGACCTTCTCGAATTTCCCAAAAATAGTATTGACAAATGAGGTTCTCATTGCTTCAAGATGCATTCCATATGAGCGATACTAGGATGTAATAATTTAATCCAATCAAATCATGGGGTGTTATTTGAGAACAATATTTCATGTGCCATAGCTGACCCCATAGAGTTTCCTTACTGTTAAGCCATCTCCACCAATTTTTCGCACCCAAAACCAAGCTGAGAGTTTAAGGGTCTTGAAATCCCATGCCTCTTGAAATTTTAAGTAGACAGAGCTTATTCCACACAACAAGTGACCATTTTATGAATTTGTTCGCTCTTCCCCATAGGAAGTCTCTTTGCAGATTGCAAACTGCCTTTAGAATATGCTTTGAGGTTGCAAGAGATGAGAATAATTATAAAGACATCGCTTGTAGTACTAATTTGAGGAGAATCAGTCAGTCAAGGGTGTTGAGAGTGCAGAAGGACTAATTTGCTAGCTTTATATTCATTCTGGAGAGAAGATCCTCCCAAGAGGAGTTGCAAAGCCCATTTTCCACCAAGGGGACACCGAGATATTTGGACGGAAGGGWTATTTTTTGAAAACCAATAATCCTAGAAATGTGGACATGTATAGCAAAAGCARTRWTAAAGAAAAACAATTGAGATTTATCTTGATTGATAGAAGTAYSTAAGGCTTCCATGAAGTCGAAGAGGACTTGTTTGATGGATTTAGATTCTCGAACACTGGGTTGTCCCATAAGCATAGTAACATCAATGAATTGTTGATGAGAGATATGAATTTCATCCCCACATGGTATAAAAACTTTGGCTTTGTTTTCTTCTACAACCTCTTTGAGAGCTCTACCCAGACCTTCAACCATTAAAATGAAAAGAATCAGTGAGAGAGGCTATCATTATCGAATGCCTCGAGAGGGGGAGAAGGTGGAAGAGGGGGAACCATTAATCAATGTAGATAAAAAACATAGGAGCTATGGGTCATGATCTATTTGATCCATCAAGGGGTGAAGCCAAGAGTTCGAAGAATATGGAAGATGTATTTCCAGTTGATTTTATCAAAGGCCTTGGATATGTCAAGCTTAATGATCATACTTGAGGATTTTGAATCTTTGAGGGAATGTATAATTTCATGAGAAAGAATGATTATGTCAAGAACCTTTCGACCTTCCACATAACATGTATGTTCGGGTGAGATCAAGGAGGGGAGGAGGAGATTGAGGCAATTAGAAATGACTTATGTGATGATTTTGTAAACAACATTGCAAAGAGAAATGGGGTAGAATTTATTAGGATCTTCCACTCTGTCTTCCTTGAGGATCAAGACTAAGAAAGTGTGATTCAGAGCTAGGAGGACATTGGAAAATTGTTGGGATTCTTCAACCAGTGCCCAAACATCAAACTTAATAATTGACCATCAGGCACAGAAGAAGTCAGTGGTAAAGCCTTCCAAACCCGGTGATTTCCCTTTCGAGCATGACAAAGACTGCTTGATCCACTATTTCAAGGGATATTGGGCGCGGGGTTGGGATCAGAGAGGAGGGACTTATAAAAGTTAATCAGTTTTTGCTCAATTTCTTCATGCTCTATAAGGAGATTACCTAGATTGTCTCTCATGGAAGAAATACAATTGTGATGATGCTTTTGTATCATTGATTTGTGAAAAAAATTGATTTATTATCACCTTCTTTGAGACATATGATCCAGGATTTTTGTTTCCATAACAACTCCTCCTATCTTTCATGAAAAAAGGTGGTCACATTCATGGCACCTTCTAGAGTGGAAGGGTATGTGCCGATAGTCAAGGGTTTGTGTCCACTCATTGTCTTGGTAACATAGATAGATTGAGTTTGGTAGGGATTTGAACAGAGTCATGTAGATGCAAATTTGAGCATAGGAAGTGTAGCGGCCCTGCTTGGTTAGCTTAGATATTTTTACAAAGGTTCTGAGAGTGTTTTCAACTCATTTCAGTATCTGTGCATCCCAAAACTCATGTGGGAGTGAGTAGAGGAGGATCCAAACTTGAGCAACAATGAAATCCTATTTTTTGGGTTGAATATTTCCATCTAAGGTCTAAAGTGGAACCCAGCAGAGGCTCTATTAAAGGTATGATAATAAAGTAATAGTTAAAATAATAAAATAAGGGTAATGAATTTTGGAAGGGGAAGAGAGAAAACAAAACTTTTAATCATATTTTCCTCCTTACAAGTCTACTCAAATCTCAAGTGTAGGCACTTTTTGGATACCAAATTAAATTAGATACACTCATAGTGAAATAAACTCGAAATACATGAAAAAAAAAGTGTTTCTTCCATTTTTTCATCTATTTTTAGTTAATGTCAGTGTGGGCCTATCAAAACTATGCATGAGTGCATACACTTCAAACTCTAAACTCCACTAGTACTCAAAGAAGAAGGTAAGTCAAAAATACCATTAAAAAAATATTTTCTCTTTTTCATTTTGAAATTCATTATTCTTATTTTATTATTTTAACTATGATTTTATTATTTTCTTTAAGATACTCATTTTAAAGTTACCCTTATGTTGACGTTATCATCTTAATCCTATTGGTTATTTTAAAGTTGATGTCCTTACAACATTTTTTTATTTGGAAGCCCATTTTTTGCCTCAAAATTTCCTTAATAACATATACAACATTCATTTACATTCAAAATTTCCCTAATGACATATGCAACATTCATTCACATTCAAACATTCCCATAATATATGAGACTACATTAATTCAATGTGTGGGTTGGTATTCACCATTTTCAATCATTGTGCTAGTTGATAAACATTATTTCATTAGATTTGATTTGGTAGCTTGATCCATGATGTTGGAAGTTGATAAACATTATTTCATTAGATTTGGTGGCTTGATCCGTGATATTAACAAAGAGTTTTTCTGGTAATTCCATTAAGTAAAAGAACAAGAAAAAAAATTGCCTATTTTGACTCAGTTGCAAACCCCATGTTCATCCTCAAGAATGATCTATATGAGGGATCATCCTCTTACATGTTAAGAGATGCAATTGGCTTTGCCACACATTGGCGATGAAAACCAACACTGCAGCTAGAAGAGGGATTATGGGACTTGGACACCAACCTAGCAACTTGGACACTTTCTCTGGTGCATAATAAATGAAAAAAATTGACCTTTYYTWATTTTATTTTTTTTCACACGAAAAAAACAGGAATCAAATGAAACTTTCTTCCATGAATGGAATAGACATTCTTTTTTCTTCATCTTTTACCTGTTATATTATAAAGACACTTAAATTTTCTAGCACACTATATGCTACAATAGCATTTATGGTTATTGCCACCTTATAGAATATGGAGTTCTCGTGTTCTAACGATAGTTCCATTGTTGTTCTCTTCGAATGTTAGCCATCCTAGTTTATCATTGAGGGATTTCTTGGATAAGTTGACTGCAATTTTATTAAACTGTCTGTGGATATGCATGAAGTTTAAGGCTTCGAAACCTTTCTTTAGTATGCTGATCTTTTCCTTCCAATGGTTGAGATAGTTAAGATCAAGTTTGACTTTGTCACTTATCCAATCAATGGTGACTTTTGAATGAACTGCCACCATTTATTTTTTAATAGAGAAGTGAGTGGCAAGTAGAAGGATTCCCCACAATCCCATCATCTCATCTTTCATATTGTTTCTTGTTCTTGTGCTTGGATGTTGTGTCCGGGTGAGAATTTTAAGTAAATGCCTATGCCACATTTATTTTCTGTTGCTGCTCCATCAAAGAAGCCGATTGGGTTGTCATTGAAGTAAACTGGATTTAATAGTACTTTTGATTTGTCTGCTTCCTCTTTATATGGATGTTCTTTAATGGAGAGGAGAATTTTCTTGCATATCAGGAGAACATTCTTGGTCCAGTTTTCAAACAGAATTTTATTTCTGTATTTCCAAATCTCCCACATAATAAAAAAAGGAATGTGGCTTAAGTTTGGAAGTTTGAGAAACCAATATTTTAAATTTTCTTCAATGGTGGCCCTCTTCCAGTCACTGTCAATCCCCAAAGAAGTGAGAATATTGTCCCAAATAAATTGTGTTATCTGGCAATCCACAAATAGATGTGTGGTGGACTCTTATGCTTTTAGGCACAAGGCGCAAACTAAAGGCCCAATTCCACCTCTTTTTTGATAGTGGATAACTGTGAGTATGTGATCCTCTAAGCAGAGCCACATAAAACAAATTATTTTGAGCGTTACCTTCACCATCCAGATCGCTTTATGCAACCATTTTATTTGTATAAAAACTGCATTGATATGCTAAGCTGGACATGACTTTGCCACTTAAACGGTTCCAAGACCATGAAAGTTTGTCCTTTGCGTTGCTCAATCGGATGCCAGACCTTTTCTTATTTGCTTTTGAAAAATACACTAAAAATAATAACCCATCACTTCTCAATAGTAATTATCCTTCACTTTTCTAGCATTAAAAACCTTGCATTTATTTTCCAAAATCTATTTTCTTGAATTGGTTGTTACATCATTTTTATTGTGATTATGATTCTGTGAAACCTGTTGATTACAACAATGGTTGCAAATCTAAAAAATTATTACAACGATCATTGCACATCTAAAATTTTTGGATATAGCTTTATGAAAATGCTGCTCGATTCCCAATCCATAAAGGACAAAGGTTTCAATTCGTTAATATATCCGCCAAACTTTACCTTCAATCAATAGACATAATTTTATGGCGAGTCTTCCACTCGCCATAATTAAAGCCTTCATAATGGTTCTCGACCAAAGAGACCAAGCCCATAGAAATTGACAGCCTAAAAATTAAAGCAGTAGTTTTAATCTATTTTATGGACAATAAAGTCGAAAAGCAAAGATGAGGATGTGGACGATATGACCCCGAACTTAAGTGGACTGTATGTTTGGGGTATCCAACGGGCATGGAGCAAAGTCGGTTATTCCATGCCCTGTTGATTGTTTTTTGTTCACAAGGATGCCCACGATATGATAAAATAACTGTATATTCTTCTTCAGGATTGTGACAGCTTAGAAAAAGTGGGATCCCAGATAGATATTCACAGATTCCACACATAGAAAAGACACGTTGTATTTACGTTTTTTGCATCAGCCTTTACGCAGATTCGGGATCCCAGGCCGAGTAGTATATATCAATAGCCTTCTGATTCGGGATCCCAGGCCGAGTAGTATATATCAATAGCCTTCTGGATGACTTGACAGCCATAAATTTGAATACTAAATGTTCAAACATGGTCAGAAAACAGATTTGTCGGATCGTAACTTTACTTGGAAAAAGACATGTGTACCCCCCTCACAGGGCAACGGTACTGGCATAACCTTCCCCTCATATTTCCATATTATAGTGAGCAATATAACAATATTACTCCTTAAATTTAAATGTAACAATATTATTCTACAAACTTACCACTTCATCAATAATTTAATGATACATCCAAGACAATTTAATGATACATCCAAGACTTGGCATCTTTATGCCAACCCCTCTTGATCTCTTGATCTGCATGTGGTTTTGACTGGACTTTGAAATAACCAAGTGAAAATCTCCTTGTTTTTCATGTTTTTTATCTTCTTCTTGTACGTTAAATAACTAGTCACAACCATGCTCTCAAAGGGGAAAGACTCACTTTTATGAAAAGGATAGGATATGGTTTATTGCCTTTAATTTTAAGATTAGAAGTTATTAAACACTTCTAGATTTTCTCTATCCTTCTCCACAATTTTCTAGAGATGTTGTAGCCCCAAACTTCGCAACATAATAGGGGTGACGAGCCTCAAAGAGGATTTTCTTCTTATTCCAAAAACAAAAAGGTCCACTGATTTACAACTACTTTCAAGTCCATAATAAGCTTTCCACACTCAATTTATCATTTTCTCAATGCTATAGTTCCACTTAAACTTGTGATGAAGATATTGATTCTGAGATATTTGTATGAAGTCACTTCCTCCATGTTGTTATTGTCATACGTAAAATTAGTAGAAGTGATATTTTTGGATTTGATTGTCATAACCTTGGTTTTGTCAATGTTAACAGTCATACCTATACTCGAACAAAACCCTTGAGAATTTTTAGTTTCTTGTTGATATCATAGGGACTCCTCACCATAAGAACATTATCATCATCATAAATAAGAATGATGGTGACTATTCCAGCTAGAGACATGTTGACACATCCTTCTTTTTCCAAACAACTCTTTAACTTCTCAATATATATGTGAGGGTAGGGGATTGGGGGGGACCTTACTTAACTCCTATATTACAATTGATTTCTTTTGACCATCCGTCAATGTTCTTAAACTTGGCAATAACTTTCTCCTACAATCTTATCACAAAAACTCTCAACTTGAAAGGGAATTTTAGCTCTTATAATCGATTCCAAAGGTTAATTCTAAGCATTGTGTCAAAGGCTTTTATAATTCAAAGAAGCAACACAAGGGATTAATTTTATGATTGTGACACTCCTCTACAATGATACTAATCATGGCCTAGAGTTGAATGATATCTCCTAAATCCAACCTTACCTTTAACTGTTTTTCATTGGTTTTCTAGTCATATGCTAATATTCTTTTCTAGAGTAATTACATATAACTTGGTTAAAATATGGCTAGTCATAATGGCCTCGTAATTAGAGAGATTTGTTTTATCCCTGCTTTTAAAAATAAGAACAATGAGACTTTGAGTCCATGGTTTAGGGAAATATTATTTTATTGCTAAATTGAAGAGCTTGTGAATGTAAGGGATGAGAATAGGCTCTCCAATTCTTAGGCTTCTTAGCCTTAGATGTCCTTAACTTTCCCTTTTGATGTCCTTAGCAATTGTGTTGTAATTAGGTCATGCTTTGGGATCTTATAGATAGGATTAATATGCCACAACTTGTATTCATCAATTTATTTTAAACAAATTTTGAATATTCAATTTATGCATATGACATTGTCAATAATTACTAACACATTGATCTATCCAATTTTACTTTAATTTTTAAAAGCATGGACTAGCCACGGTCACTTAGATCTTTTGCTTTTAAGCTATGCATAAGTAATACATTATTACACTTTTCAAGTGTTTCCTAATTACTTTAGGTTTGTGCTTTAAATTACACACAACTACTGCATTAAAGCATTTAATTTCATTTGTTTATTGAATGCTTCCCGAAATTAGAGTTATCCTACATTTCTTCAGGTACACCACGTTAACTATAGGCAAAGGGACTAAAATTAAGTTTCTACCAATATAATTGCCTATGCCATGACCAACAGTAAAGCTTAGGCTAGCTTGCTCTTTTRGACTAGAACATGATTCCTGTGAAGCTGCATATGTGAAACTGTAAAAAAATCTTGTTGGACAACTGAACATTGTTGTTGAATGGAGGAAATGGAAAATTTATTGGAGGCAAAGATAGCAATGTCAAGACTAGGGAACACATCAATAAATTGGGGTTATTGGTCCAGTTTAGGGTCAGTGTGGTTGTGATCTCAGAAGAAGGCACTAGTGAACTTATGACCAGAAAATGCACCATAGATCTGCTCAGGGATAAGTGGCAATTGTAAATAGGGTAAATCTAGGGGATTTGGGTAAACCAGAGACGTTGGAACAAGAGATTCACACTCATTCCAAGGAACATATCAATGCAACTACAAGATCAAGCGTAGGATTGAAGCTCAAGAATTGTGCATTGATTCTCACTATATTTTTACATAATCATTACCTTGTGCTCAAACAACATTAGGTTATGCATACAACATTTAAATGCTTGGTCGATAGAGTAGTAAAAAAAATACATATATTTTATGTGTCCTATCTATAACATTGGACAATGGAAAAATACTTTGAGTCAAAGCTTAATTAATCGATATTCAACCATTAATCGATTGCTAGAGTCTTGGCCTTCGGCAGGGACTATAAGAAAATGTGGAAGTAGCACCAAAAACTTTTACATTTATAAATTTTATTACTTTAAAATGTAGAAAAAAAATTACATAGAGATAAGTATGTTTATTAATTGGTTTAATAGGTTATTTTAATTACAATATATAAAGATAAATATGTTTATTAAATAGTTTAATTACACTGTATAGAGATAAATATATTTAGCAAATAGTTTTTAAGAAGTTAATTTAATTGATTACTATTAATGCTATAATATTTTCAATAAATAAAAAATGTAATTTGAAAATGCTTATGGTTAAAAAGATATTTTGTTATAAATTTTTATGAAAAAATAATTTTAAAGCATCAAAAATTTATAATATAATAATTTTTCAAAATGATGATAATGATTATTAATATTCATTAAAATTAATTATGGATTATGACCACAAAAAATAGGTAAGGAATTAGTTAGTTTGTATAAGAATTTTATTTCTAGCTTTAAAAGCTTTGAGAGAAATATTCTTGAATCACCATAGTTTTGATAAATTAAAAGGTCATGAAGGTAGATATTGTAACAAATATTTTGAAATTGAGATCTATTTTGGGTGTATCTAAGAGAAAGTATTTTTGATCTTCAACCTTCTTAGCGTCACAAACATGACAAATTCTTTCAACCCACAAAGTTTTAGGAATTGTCCAACACCATGTTTCATTATGGAGCTCATTAGAGGTTGTTTTATTTTAGTAGTGTTGGTTTATTCTTTCTGCGAGTTAAAACAAAGATATATTTTTGGTCTTCTAGATTTGGGTTGATCACCTCCTTGTAGTATCTTAATTTCCTTTTATCTTCTAATTGTTTATCACACCACAATTTCTCCTTAAATTTAAATGTAATAATATTACTCTACAAACTTACCACTTCATCAATAATTCAATGATTCATCCAAGACTTGGCATCTTTATGCCAACCCCTCTTGATGTGCATATGGTTTTGACTGGACTTTGAAAATAACCAAGTAAAAATCCTATTGTCTTCCATGTTTTTTATCTTCTTCTTGTAATGTCTTTTATGAAGAGGAGAGGATATGGTGTATTGCCTTTAATTTTAAGATTATAAGTTATAAAACAATTCTAGATTTTCTCTATCATTCTCAACAATTTTCTAGAGATGTTGTAGCCCCAAACTTCGCAACATAATAGGGGTGACGAGAGCCTCAAAGAGGATTTTCTTTGTATTCCAAAGACAAAAAGGTCCACTTATTTACAACTATTTTCAAGTTCATAATAAGCTTTCCACACTCAATTTATCATTTTCTCAATGCTATAGTTCCACTTAAGCTTGTGATGAAGATCGATTCTAAGATATGTGTATGAAGTCACATCCTCCATGTTGTTATTGTCATACCTAAAATTAGTGGAAGTGATATTTTTGGATTTGATTGCCATAACCTTGGTTTTGTCGATGTTAACAGTCATACCTATACTCGAACAAAACCCTTGAGAATTTTAGTTGCTTTTTTATATCATAGGGACTCCTCGCCATAAGAACATTATCATCATCATAAATAACAATGATGGTGACTATTCCAGCTAGAGACATGTTGACACATCCTTCTTTTTCCAAACAACTCTTTAACTTCTCAATGTATATGTGAGGGTAGGGGATTGGGGGGAACCTTACTTAACTCCTATATTACAATTGATTTCTTTTGATCATCCGTCAATGTTCTTAAACTTGGCAATAACGTTCTCATACGATCTTATCACAAAAACTCTCAAATTGAAAGGGAATTTTAACTCTTTAATCGATTCCAAAGGTTAACTCAAAGCATTGTGTCAAAGACTTTTATAATTCAAAGAAGCAACACAACCGATTGATTTTATGATTGTGACACTACTCTGCAATGATACTAATCATGATCTAGAGTTGAATGATATCTTCTAAATCCAACCTAGCCTTTAACTATTTTTCTTTGGTTTTCTAGCCATATGCTAATATTC
>JASDQU010105352.1:402749-415436 GCA_032191745.1 Picea mariana | reverse complement strand
ATGATTGTGACACTACTCTGCAATGATACTAATCATGATCTAGAGTTGAATGATATCTTCTAAATCCAACCTAGCCTTTAACTATTTTTCTTTGGTTTTCTAGCCATATGCTAATATTCTTTTCTAGAGTAATTACATATAACTTGGTTAAAATATGGTTAATCATAATGGTCTCGTAATTAGAGAGATTTTTTTTATCCCAACTTTTAAAAATAAGAACAATGAGGCTTTGAGTCCATGGTTTAGGGAAATCTTATTTTATTGCTAAATTGAAGAGCTTGTGAATGTAAGGGATGAGAATAGGCCCTCCAATTTTTAGGCTTCTTAGCGTTAGATGTCCTTAGCTTTCCCTTTTGATGTCCTTAGCAATTGTGTTGTAGTTAGGTCATGCTTTGGGATCTTATAGATAAGATTGATATGCCACAACTTTTATTCATCAATTTATTTTAAACAAATTTTGAATATTCAATTTATGCTTATGACATTGTCAATAATTACTAACACGTAGATCTATCCAATTTTACTTCAACTTTTAAAAGCATGGATGAGCCACTCTCACTTAGATCTTTTGCTTTTAGGCTATACATAAGTAATACATTATTACACTTTTCAAGTGTTTCATAATTACTTTGTGTTTGTGCTTTAAATTACACACTACTCCTCTAAGAAGCATACACTGACTGGTGCAGGAAAAGCTATTACCCTACTGTCACCGGGCATTAAAGCATTTCTAAGAGGCACTTATGATCAATTTTAATTTTAGTTTGTTTATTGAATCCTTAATTAGAGTTATCAAGATCAGTATCACAATAATGTACATGATAAAATAACCGTATATTCTTCTTCAGGATTGTGACAGCTATCCACATTCAACAGAAAGGGCTCAAAAATTCCTCACAACGAAATGATAGACATTCACAGATTCCACACTTTGTGAATCTGTATGGATGGAGTCACATTGAAAACACACTTTGTGAGCCTTTACGCAGATTCGGAATCCCAGGCCGAGTTTCAATTGCTACTATATATCAATAGCCTTCTCAATGACTTGACACCCATAAATTTTAATACCAACTGTTCAAACATGCCCAGAACACAGATTTGTCGGATCGTACCTTTACTTGGAAAAAGACATGTGTACCCTCCTCACACGGCAACGGTACTGGCATAACCTTCCCGTCATATTTCCATATTATAGTGAGCAGTTTCTCCGTTTTTCAACCATGAGGTTAATCATGGTCGTACGTTAAACATAAAATTGCAATTTTTTTTTATACCTCTACATATTCGTATGTATATGAATCCAAAGTACGAAATTTAATAGAAGGGATTAAGCATGTGGCCAAGGATTGGGGAATACTCACTTGTCTTGTTGGACAAGATTTGTCTTGTTGCCCAAGATTAGGTTAGCTACTTCAGTAGTCAATATCCAGCTTGTTACAGATCTGAGATTATTAGGTTAATTATTTCTGTTGTTAATAGGATTAAGTTAACTTGGGAGTAATCTTCTTTTCTGAGTTTCAAAAAAACTGATCTGAACACGGTTAAATTTTCAGGGGTAGTCTGAGTTTCGCATGGATCAAAGTTTCATGCATTTTAAAACATTATCCCAGGGGTTTGTCCCATTTTAAACCAACCCAGATGCTCAAAAAATCTATCAAAATTCTAGATTGGTAGAAAATTTAAAAACCTGCCAGAAAAATAAGTCGAGAAGAAAGATTGCTCCAGAATTAACCCTTTGTACGGACCACATATTTAATTATTTATATTTTCACAAAAAAAAAAACACAAGACCAGGACCCTAACCCTAACCCTAACCCTAACCTGTGCACTCATCCGTTAGAAATCCATCCATATAGACTCCAGACAGAAGTAAACACCTTTATATGCCATTTAAATACTGGTACAACTTCAATATTTTCAGATTGGACCGACTCTGAGATATTTTAAAGGTGGTTTGTCGTTGTTAAAACGTGAAGTTGGCGCAGATGTCTAATACTGGCTTTTAAATAAATCATTTTGCTTGTATGAAGGCTGTATAAGCAATTATATTCACTTAACAATCAATCATTTATGAAAGGTAAAACAGTAAATTAAACAAGTTGAAAATTTAAATTTTATATTTTATATGAAAAGCATTAAGAAAATAGTCATATTAGCTAATAACAAATTAGCAATTAAAAATAAATGACATGTAAATTAAGTAAAATAAATTCAAATCAGCTATTAAAAAAGACAATATGTTAATTAAGAAAAATAAATAAAACATTCAACAAACCATCATACTCACAAGTTACATTTAAAAAAAGAGATACATGTACTAAGAAAGGCCAAAAGAAAGGTATACAAAATAACCATGGAAAAAATGACAACCTCTAAAACAAAATGAGAACGCTGAGCAGCCATGTATTAGTGAAGCTCCTCACATTTCCTTACATTTCTAAATCTCTTAAGTGAATCTAATAAGTGGTTTAATATAAGTAATGTGTAATGTATAAGTGATTTTATATAAGTAATGGGTAAGTGAATCTAACAAGTGTTGCATGGCAGCGTAGTCCTGCCAGGTTGGTATGGGAGTAAATGTGACCTAGTATAGGCCTGCCAGGTTGGTATGGGAGTAAATGTGACCTAGTACAGGCACGTGGCTAGAAAGTTGAAATACATGTGGTTTGCGTGCAGAACATAGTATTCTCGAATTAGTTCTTCTTGAAAAAATATCAAATTATCAATGTTTGAATGGTTGTTGGACACAAAAAATTTAGCATTACCGAATTGGTTATTTTTAAAACTAGGACATAGAAAGTCATCACAAACAAACAAATTATACATACGAAATATGTATTTGTATAAAGTAGATATTTAGTAAATAAATTATACATACGAATAATGTATTTGTATAAAGTAGATTATTTAGTAAATAAATTATACATACGAAATATGCATTTGTATAAAGTAGATTTTTAGTTTTATAGATACGAAATTTGTAGCCCTCATTGCATACGTAGGCAGTTTTTGTATAACGGGTTCTCGGGCTAGTGCACTGAAAATTGGGTGTCTAATGTTCCGTGGTCTACAAATAGCACCGACTGTTCCGCGATATACAAAATGAGAGGCGTAGTTGCGGACTATAGAAATTTACCAGAAATTAATAATGTATGTTATATAATAGAATAGTAATAACATATGTTGCACCGAATTACTTTGCTTTAAAACTAAGGCTTTTTTTTGGAAAAAAAAGATATAACATTGCCGAATTAGTTTCCTTTGCACATGTTTTATAGAGCATGGACTGACTGCTCATTCCATAATTAGCAAGTCTTTGGATTGCGGGTTGTCGGGCTGGCGGTTTCAAAAATGGGCCTCTGTTTTTCCGTGTCCTACAAAAACCATCGACAGTTCCACGATATACAAATTGAGAAGTGGGCTTGTGAACTATAGAAACTTATTATAAAATAAATAACGGTTGTTACATATATCAAGAAATTACATCAACATTTAAACTATCAACGTCGTTGAAGACCCAAAAATTAGCATGTAATAGGAGACAAGAAATGTAGCATATCCGAATTAGTTTTCTTTGGAACAAACAAGAAGGTTCCTGGAAACCCAAAGTTTAGTATACAATAAGGACATTTTCAAATCAGTTTTCTTTGAAATTTAACAAAAAATAATATTGTATGTTACATGTTTGTGGAAATTTAAATGCGTTTGTCATATAGACTGGGATTGGGGCTCCCGCAGACCATAAAAAGAAATAAGTACAAGAATTAGGAACGTCGAAAGAAGTGTGCGATGGTAGAGAGGAAGACTTGAAAAGAAGAAATTGGAACTTATGAGCCTTTGGTTACAGTTTTCTATTTAAAGAGGACATAAGTGGATTGATAAAGAAAAGAAGATGACAGCATAGACTTAAACTAGAATGATAAACAAAACAAGATGGCAGTATAGACTTACTATGAAACTAATGCGTTTTTATTGCTGTCGTCGATGGGCAGTGGACTCCTGTTGATCAGTTGTTGCCCTTCCTGGACGAGGCTTTCCATTCTGAGTTGGAACCATTCTTCGATGTAGCTTTTCATGGGGGCTGTGTTGATTTCATCCCGGATCTCTATGTCGTAAAGGTTGTTTTCTAATTTCCTTAGATCCATTGAAATACTATGTAGACTCTGTTCAATTTCTTCATTGTGTGAGGCATAGTCCAGTACCCAGTGCTCGTGCTCATCTAGACGATGTTCAAGTATGCCGTAAAACTTTTCGAAAGACAACCCCTTTAAAATATCAACTTGTTCCTGGAACGCTTCTTTGGTGACTGACAAGGATTTCAGAATTAAGTTTGGATCTTGAACCTCATTGGTAGTTCCGGCTAAGTCCATCTGGAGCAGGCTTGTGAATAAATTTTCCTTTTCTGATATGACTTGTTTACATGATTTGACAATGAGGTGCAGGTTCTCAAATTTTTTTTTGCCAACATGCTTTTACTTTTTTGGTGCGCTTTAGGGAGGGGAGTTTCTCCTATCTTCTTTTTAGTTCCGATGTGTTCAGGGCATAGTTGGCAAAAGGGTTCAGCACCTGATGACAGAAAAGTTGTTCTTTTTTTAAATTCACCTCCAAATGTTCAAGCAAATCATTAGCCTTATTTCTGAAGGAAACTAAATTTTGTGATGTTTCCTAGGCTTCAGTAACTAGCTTCATTCTTTTGTTGATGTTGTTCTCTACAAGGGCTCTGGAGCATGCAAGAAGGGTAGAGGATACTTTCATCTTCGTTGCAGTGGTAGAAGGCATGATTTTTTCCAAAGGACTGGCAAATTCTGGTGTTGCAATGCAAGCCTGTTCAAATTCGTTGAGGCGATGTTTCAGATTGGCATAATCTGTCTCCATTCCTCCAATGGAATCGCGAAGAACATCACCGGTTATCTGGTGAAACGAGCAAATTTTGGACAGGGTCATTTGGCTAAATTCAATCTTTGTTCGAGATTTTCCTTTCATGTTTGTTACATCTCTCTTTTCAATGACCATACTTTTAGATTGGCTGTCAAAAATAGCACTCTGGATTACGAAGGATTCATCTATGTCAAAAAATTCGATGTCAAATATGTCCACCACAAATGACCCAATTTTTTGCATCTACTCAGCTTCAATTTCAATTTGCAGTTTTCCACTGTTAATTTCGGGTTCCTCCGCGTGGCCTGCATTGTTT
The DNA here is from genome assembly GCA_032191745.1 of Picea mariana. Lineage (NCBI taxonomy): Eukaryota > Viridiplantae > Streptophyta > Pinopsida > Pinales > Pinaceae > Picea > Picea mariana. The sequence goes on along the minus strand of JASDQU010105352.1, from coordinate 410,239 downwards.
TTTCTCTTCTTCATCAGTGGAACTTTGTGAGAACTATCAATATTTATGCGAGGAGGGTTCTTATCTCCTCCTCCGTTCGAAGATTTCTGGGTTTCTTTCTTACTGGGATGGACCGTCGAAGCAACGCTCCGTGGTGTCGTGCTCTTGGGAGTGTTGGCGGGGGGTTGGGTACTCTTCTCACCAGATACTTTACCATGTTGTCTGTACAATTCAGTTGCGCTTTGCAATGTCTCTACATCGCAATGGGCAGAAGCAGGATTGTTGTTGACACTGTCCCTATCTTGGGCCAGGTGTATATGGATAAAAGAGGTGTTAAAGCCAACACCCAGTAAATATTCTCCAAAAATGCCATTAGGGTCAAACCCTTTTAGCCTTTCAGCGTATGTTAGGTTCAATTTCTTGAAATGGGCGATTAACAGATGTTTTATAGATTTTACTTACTGGAAATATAGTGAACATAAATTAGGGCCCATAAAACCTCAACGAAGGAGGTTGTCCCAAGTAAGTATTTTACCATGTGATAATAGACACGGGAAGAATGAGATTTTGGACCAAAATTGTTGCTTCCAGATTCTGACCCAAAGGTCCTAGGTGGGATGATCTTTGTTACCCTTTGTCATTGCTAGGTGATAATCCTCCTTGAAGTTGCCTACTGACCTAAAGCCCCATTGCAATTTGTCCATTCCATCATGAATTTTGTTCTACCTATTCGGTATTTCCTGCTAGAATTTTCTCCAATCCAACTCAAGGGGGGAGAGGTTTTCATTGTTCCTATGGGAGCCATGTGCACCATTGATCTCTTGGGCTCGATGGATGTAGAATTCCCACTAAAATTTTTTTTATTTTTTCTTCTTCTACTGTTGATTCGTTCTCATCAAATCATCAACTAGTGTGAAATATTTTTCTCTGTACCTATTGTTATACAGTTTTCTACCAACAATTTTCTACCTTTGAATAGTATTACCATCACTCAATGAAAGTAACAATGTAGCAGTAATTCACAAAATGTTGGTCTCAGTTTATTATTCTAATATCATACTACAACAGTAAGGAATTTAAAATCCAACAACAATATATTAATGGCAACAAGAAGTAGATCTGACATGAGTAGCAAAAGAATGAGCTATCTACTCTTCCAGAAATTACATAGCACTCATGTCAAATGAGTCATAACAGTATTGTATGTTGGATTACATAGGTAGCTATAGGATGGAAATGGAAGATAATCGCCCAGCTTGTTTATGGTGTTGTCCACATGAAGAGACTTGGCCTATCCAACATTAATCAACCAAATAACTGAGGAATAACTCCTCTTAACATAGTAGCTCAGTGTTATATCCAAGTTGATTTCAACCAGTAGTTAGGAAATGTGTCCAGTGAATGAGATGTGCGCCCCACAGGTGAGAAAAACTCCCAACAGTGAGAGAATATGCCCAGCCAGTGTATACTCGGCAATGCCAATTACTAAGAGAAAATCACCCCAGAATAGTGGTAATGCTGCCTAGGAACACGACTCGGATCCCACAAGCAAAGTCACCCTTCTACTCACATAAAATGCGCACAGCTCTAAAAGAATGTATGGGCTGGGGGACCCACGAATTTTATGAAGGAAACTCTGCCTTTCTCAAGCTAATCGATGGGTTGCACTCAGAAACTCACCTAGCATCAACAATTTTTCCTTCTTAATGTTTAAATCTACCTTCTTAACTCAAAATCACCCCCATACATGAGTAAACTCAACATCCACTATAATAACTTAGCCACAACAGCCAACTTGAGTTACCAAACTATCGCAATGAAGTCCGGCATCGAAATATGAGTGATTTTGTGAGTGATTCCGATCTCAAACTAGATAGGGTGTATCATTGCAACACCGAAACCAGCAAATGCATAAGGGTTTCCAAAAACCCTAAACACTTTCCTCAATAGCTCTCAAAAAATCTATTTTCCAAATGGGTGAATGCAAGAATGAGGGGCGCCTCCTCATTTCCCCTCTTTTATTTCTCCATTGACCTATTTCCCGCTCACTTACTTTTAATTTTATTTTTAAAGTCACTTTATGCTTGCACACTTTATAAGTTTTAAGTGACTTCATTTTCCTAAGACCCATGCCCCCCTTTTTCCTTTTTTCACTTTATAAAGTCATTTCCTAGGCAAAAGTTGAGTTCCCTAGGTAAATTTTCCAACTTAGCCTACGGGAACCAAATTAGGCTAGCAGAACCACTCCTTATGCCTCCTAGGCCAACGAGGACATTACAATTCTCCCCGATTGAGATTGCTTGTCCTCAAGCAATTGCAATCCAAGATGTTGCAATATATGTTCTCCTTCCCAAGTGGCATCCTTGATAAACAAATTTTACCATTTGATCAAGTACTCTTTCATGCTCTTGTTCCTTAATTTCCACTCTCTGGTCTCCAACACCTCCAGAATTAGAATCAACTACCTCTCCTCATCCAATGGTGGTATCTCTGTAGAGGTGACAACGAGTTGTCCCATTGCCTTGTTGAGGGATGAAACATGAAATACAATGTGTATCTTACACCCCCCTGGAAGCTCTAACTCATAAGCTACCTTCCTGACTCGCCTCGAAATCATGTAGGGACCATGAATCGTGGCTTCAATTTATCTGCCCCCTTCATTTTCAAGGATGACTGCCTGTATGGTTGCAAGCGGAGGTATACCAAATCTCCCACCTCGAAACTACACTCCACTCTATGTTTATCGGCATACATCTTTTGTTGATTATGTGCCATTTGCAGGTTATCTTCAAGAGTTCACAAGATGTCCTAACTCTCTTGAATCCAATCTTTGGCTTTGGGTGCCCAACTGTCCCTGAATTTTCTGTCCACAAAGGTGGTGGCGTTATAACCATACAAAGCTTTGAAAGGTGGCATCATGATCGACATGTGATAAGTGGTGTTATAGCAATGCTCACCCAAGTGCAGCCATTTGATCCACGCCTTTTGTTGCCTCGGTACATAATTTCTCAAATACCCCTCGAGCCATTTGTTCACAATTTTGATTTTCCCATTAGTATGAGGATGATAACTGTTACTAAGCATTAATTATGTCCCTAGGAGTCAGAATAGCTCCTACCAGAATCCCCCCATGAATCTGTTGTCTCGATCACTGACAATTGTCTTGGGCAACCCATGCAACCGAAATACCTCTCTGAAAAGCAATTATGCTACCTGCGTTGTAGAGTATTTGGACGATATGGCGAAGAAATGGGCGAATTTAGTAAGTCTATCAACCACCATGTAGATACAACCCTTCCCCTTAATCAAAGGTAGCCCTGTAATAAAATCCATTGAAATGTCTTCCCATTTTTGTTCAGGAATGGGGAGCGATTGGAGAAATCCTGTTGGATGGGTATGTTCCACCTTGTTCTGCTGACAAATGTGGCACTCCCATACAAACTTCAATACATTATTCTTGAGACCCTTCCAAGCGAACCTCTCCTAGATTTGTCTATAAGTCTTCAGGTATCCTGGATGACCTGCCAAAGGAGAAGTATGTGCAACATGCAAAATTTTGTCTTTCAACTGAGATTCTGGTACTAAATAGATTCGATCCTTATAATATATGATGTCTTCAATAACCCTGTATCTGTCATCAGAGACCTGACCATCAAGTATCTCACAAGAAAACTTTTTTTTGGAGTATTCTACCAATAGAAGTGCCTTCCATACCATTGAAATCTCCATGAGAGAGATACTAGGTATCATGGATAGGGCATCAGCGACCACATTATTTTTGCCTTTCACTTACTCAATTTCAAAATCGTAGGCTTTGATTTTACTGATCCATTTTTTTTCCACTTGCTGAGCTCCTTTTTCTCCATGAGAAACCTCAAACTATTATGATTGGTCTTTACCTTGAACCTGTTTCCCACGAAGTACTATCAGAATTTGGTCAAAGAATGCATTATGGCCAACATTTATTTTTCATATATGGAGTAATGTCACTCATACTCTCGGAGTTTATGACTCTCAAACGCGATTGGGTGACTTCTTTGCATAAATACATCTCCTATCCCAATTCATGAAGCATCACACTCCAAGACAAAGGGTAGAGTGAAACCAAGGAGTGCTAAAATAGGGCATGAACTCATCACCTGCTTTATTTTCTTTAATGTCTCTTAGGCCTCCTCCATCCAAACGAAAGCCCCCTTTTTGGTGAGATCATTCAGTGGCGCTGTCAACTATGAGAATCCCTTAACAAATTTTCTGTAGTAAGTGCAAAGACCAAGGAAACTCTTTAGTTATGTCACATTCCTAGGAGTTGGCCACTCAATGATCACCCTGATCTTTTCTTGGTGCACTTGTAACTCATTCACCCCAGGTAGAGCATATTTTTCATACCAAATTCTCACTTGGATTCCTTTGCATAAAACTACTAACTCTCCATAATACCAATTACTTCATCAAGATGTCGCAGATGGTCTTCCCATGTTTTGTTGTATATGAGGATGTCGTCAAAGAAGACCAATAAGAACTTCTTCAACTTCTTATTGAACACATGATTCATGCATGACTGGAAAGTGGCAGGGGAGTTAGTTAGCCCGAATGACATGACTAGAAACTCATAATTCCCATAGTGGCATCTAAAGGTTGTTTTAGGTACGTCCTGCTCTCGTACCTTGATCTATTGATACCCTGATCGAAGATCAATCTTTGAGAAAAAATTGGCTCCCCTGAGCTCATCCATTAATTCATCGATCCTGTGTATGGGGTATTGATTCTTGATCGACTTCTTTTTTAGAGCCTTGTAGTCAATACACATCCGCAGAGTATCGTCCTTCTTCTTGACTAAGACAACAAAAGAGGAAAATGGGCTGGAACTAGGGGAGATGTGGCCGATTTTCAACAATTCGTTGATGATTTTTTCAATCTCGTCCTTGTAAACTTTAGGGTGTCGATAGGGGTTTGTGATAACTGCTTGGACCCCCTCTTCTAGCTCTATGATATGCTCAAAACCTCTATTAGGTGGAATGCCAGGAGGAATGTCACTAAATACTTTATGATGTTTTCAAAGTAATACATGTAAGCCCTCTGGGAGCTGTTGCAGACAGTCAAGTGGCTCTTTGTCATAAATAAAACACTCTACAACCCACTCTATATCACCATGCCTCATAACTGCCTCCATGTTGTGTGATGGCACAATCTTCGGTGGGTACTGGTGCATGGCTCGTAGGACCACTTTCTTTCCATCCGAGCCTGTGAACTCCATCTCCATGGTCCTCTGATCAGTAATGTATCTCCCAATAGAGTAAATCCATTGAATGACCAACACTACATTGGTGTCTTGTATGTCCACCACGAAGAAATCATATGTCATTGAGTAGTTTCCCATGGTTATTGTGAGTTTGGGAATCCACTTGGTGCAACTCATCTGGTGGCCTCCTAGTATGACTATTGTGAACCCATCAAATTCCTATGCCAGAATTCCTCTCCTATCAACCATGTTACCGTCAATGAAGTTATGGGATGCTCCTCCATCAATCAATATTGTCACCTTGTGCCCCTGTAGGACATCGTTGACCCTAAAGGTATGATACCTTGAAAAACCTGACATCGAGGCCATGGCTGGGTCCTTAGCCCCAGCCTGTGAAAACTCCTCCCCTGATGTTGGATGTCCAAATTCATGTGCCTTCTCCACCTCCTCATCCTCATCACTATCACTGTCAAAGTATACCTCATTGTAATGGGCCTTGCCCATTCTATCCTTCCCCATGCATTTGTGTCTTGGTGCCCATGGCTCCTGACAACTGAAACACAATTTATTTTTTCTCAATTCTCTCTTGGTCTCTTCATCCAGTTTGGTCTTGCTGGCCCAATCTCTCTGAGGTGGTATGATTTCCTTAGTCTTCAGGGTAAAAGTGGGTTTGGGCGGAAACCGACTTTTAGGTATTGCATCATGCATGTCCTGAGCTCTGATAATTGCGCCCTGCAAGGAGGTAGGATTGTAGGCCTTAACCCATCCTCATAGAGGCTCCATTATCCCCTCAACAAACAACATCACCAAATGACCCTATGAAATGTCTATCACCATCACAACAACCTTCTGAAACTTAAATATATAGGCCTTTGTGCTACCTGTCTGCTTGAGCTGAGCCAATTCTCTGAAGTGAAGCTCAAGGTCCTTCCTGTCAAACCTATCGATGAATCTCTGTGTGAATTCCAGGTAGGAGGTAACCTCGACATGTCCCAAGATGACTAACCCATGGTACCACCACTCATGGGCCTCGCCATCCAGTTGCAAGATGGCCAACTTAATGCCATATGTCTCTGTCATCTGATGTAGCTGGAAGTAAGTGTCGAGCTTCTACACCCATGATCTAGTGGAGCATTTATATCCCCTGTCAAAGTTGGTAATAGTGACCTTCCCAAGGGTACGCTGCAACTCAAAATTTTGTGTCATGTTCCTCATGGGACCCCTCACTCGGTTTCTTCTCTTCATATTGCAGAACTCCACAAATGACATGGTTGAGGGGAAATCATCTCCTAGCCTCCTGTACCCCTCTAAATATGCCCTATATAGCTCCTTCTGATCAACCTGCATCAATGGACCTGTGACATCATTCCCAAAAAATTGAGGCATAGTGGGTTTGGGGGAATTGGTGTACAAGTGGGGGTGGCTATGCATGGTAGTACGTGAGTGGCTACCCTCTCCATTTTTTGAACCCCCATCCCCATTTTGATTATGGTTCATTGGTCCCTCCAAGGAATTCTTAGCTAGCTTCCCCATAAGGTCCATCATGGCATTTTGACCCTTGGCCAAATCATTCAAAATATTGAAAAGGTTGTTGATCCTAGTATCGTCTTCTTCCCCCATAGTTTATTTTCCCTTAGGTGTGATATATGGTGTTTCCTCTCATGTTTCTTCTTCTCTAACCACTTCTTCTTCTTCCCACCCAGGGGGGTCTGGGGTTCTTCCCCTATGTCTTCATAGGTAATGTTCTTCTCATCTTCTGGTCTCATAAATTTGATTATAAGTGCCTCTCAAAGCCCACAACTATAGAGGAATATGCTTCGATACCATTGTATAATTCCCACTAAATTTAATTTTATTTTTTCTTCTAGTACTGTCGATTCATTCTCATCAAACAATCAACTAGTGTGAAATATTTTTATTTGTACCTGTTGTTATACAGTTTTGTACCAACAATTTTCTATCTTTGAATAGTATTACCATCACTCAATGAAATTATCAATGTAGCAGTAATTCACAAAATGTTGGTCTGAGTTTATTATTCTAATATCATACTACAATAGTGAGGAATTTAAACTCGAACAACAATATATTAATGGCAACAAGAAGTATATATAACCTGAGTAGCAAAAGAATGAGCTATCTACTCTTCCAGAAATGACATAACACTCATGAATGAGTCATAAGAGTATTGTATGTTGGATTACATAGGTAGCTACAGGATGGAAATGGAAGATAATCGCCCAACTTGTTTATGGCGTTGTCCACATGAAGA
>JASDQU010105352.1:362902-384013 GCA_032191745.1 Picea mariana | reverse complement strand
TCTATAATATATCTAATATTGGAGTAGTTCTTAGAAGGTCATTTTTTATTAGAGTCATAAGAAGTTGAAATTAAACAGTGATGAAGTTTGAGTTAATAATGTAGGGATATTTGTCTATAAGAATTTTATGCTAGAAGTGGTGCATCTCATGAAGGAGAAAGGGGATAAATATATGTTCCTCTGAAACTATGAAAATCCTCAAGCAACCATGAGTGTCTAAATAAGCAATGAAATCAACAATAAATTTCATAATAGAAAATGCATCTAAAGATAAACTAATCTTATATATATATATATATATATATATATATATATATATATAAACAATCTAAATTCTTGAGCTACAAGGTAATTGCAATCTAGAATATGTGGGAGTGCAAATGAGTTCCACTTTGAAGTGCACGTAGTTGTGGAAGTGAATGTGATGGAGATTTAAAAATAGTAGTTCCTTTTATTCAATTCGTGTGGCTTTTAAATAGGCATTGTACTTTCAGTTTTTATATTTATATTATTCTCTTTAGTGAGTTGGTACATATTAATAGAGAATTAGGAAAGGGGTAGGGTTTTTAATATTTTTGTTTAAGTAATGGAGGAGAAAAGAGTCTCTTGCATACTATAATTTAAGAGCCCTTAAACCAAGTTACATTCATGATTAGAGAGATAGATATGAGTATATATTAGTTCTCCATGTATTCAACCATGTACACCATGGTCACAACATGGAAAATCGTGGACATGAGGAAGATAATAGAGTATGAAATTGTTCTCTTCGTATATATATGTTTTGAAAAAAAATAATGAAAATTTTTTGATGTGATTGATGGGTTTCAAATGTCACAATTGTAAAGGTGGAAAGGTGTCATCAAAGTGTGAAAATGTGAAAGAAGAAAATCTTACCTAGAATATTTAAAAATTGATTCTCTAAGAATTTTCTCTTCGAGGTTGTTTGTATTGTGTAATCTCTTCTCAATCTTTATTATGTTTCAAGTATCTTAATGGAAGATGAAYTAGAGTACCACACTAAGAAAATGTAACCCATGCCACCATTTATGCATCTTGTCATTTATGTCAGTGTTATATATATRTATGTAACCTTGACTTGTGATTTTGAATTGTTGACTTAGTGGACAGTAATTGTCATTGATGAAAGGCCATAGTGGTTAGCATTTAATATGGTAGTTAGAAGGTGGTTTATTGGTTTTTAATTAATGYAATAATTATGTTAAAGCAAYAATCACTATATAAAGGGTTTTAATATTGTATGGTTAAAGGCTTGTGTGACTAATGTAAAATGATAGTGAGTGGYCATGAGCACAAATGTATAGTCAATGTAATATATTGTAAAGGAATATTTGATTGGAGTGTAGATYTCTAWCYGATGAGGGTTTYTCTGTTATAAACTTTGTGTCTATTTGTTATTTTTTATTAGCGATGTGTTTTTTTATTTATATTGGTTTYTAACATGATATCAAAACCTTGTTTTAATATGAATCTATTAGAGTGGACATAGTTACCTATGCATGTTAGTTGTGTGTAATAATGGAAGCAAACAACGAAATATTTTTTACAAGTTTGAAATTCACTTTAGAGACACCCTATAGATATTTGGATCAAATCTAATGAATAATGAGGTTAGTTGTAAAATAGGATACATGATTTTTCTTGAGGTCTAACACTTTGAGGTCAAGTATTTTAGTTTTTTCTTAGTGTGTTTCATTGCATAATGTAATACTTTGGATGAATTTGGGGTTTCCCACTTCCTTGAGATAAGTGGCATGGAAGTAATGAGTCACCAACCTTACACCTACAAAAAGTATGGGATTTCCAAGGAAAGAAGACCAAACACTAAACAAAACACAAGGCAAACACAATGCAAAATGAGAAGAGGAAAATGAAGGTGAACAATGAGGTGGAGTTAGTGAAACCACAAAGGAACACTTGGTAAAACGACAAAATAAAATTCAAATAAGGAGAGGTCTTGGTCACCAATTAACATTTTTGATACAACTTGCAAGCCCAAATTGGCAAGCCCACCTACACACAAAGAGTAAGTGAGGAGACCAAATGAACTTTGTCTTTCCCACTTACTTGAGACAACTAGCACGTAATATTTATGAGCCACTATCTTTACATGTCCAAAAATATGGGATTTCCAAGACAAACCATAAGGCAAGAAGACCAAACACTTAACAAACTCCCTTATTTAAGGCGTAGTATTTAACCCTTAGACTTGAAACATAAACTAGGTATACAAAGATTATAAATGTAGAAAACCAAATACAAGAGACAAATAAGATGAAATATGCAAAATATACCCTTGTATTCAAATGACTATAAGAAGAAGAAAAGCAATGTTCACTTGCCTCTTAAGGTGGGATTTTTTTGAAAAACAAGACCCTTCTACATTAATTAACTATCCATTAATTGTATAATGGGTTCCAAGCCTCAATTGCATGAAGGATGGCCATCATATCTTTTTGATAGGTGCATTTTCCTAAATTATGATCAAACAACTACTTATTTTCCAATACCAAGGTATGCCCTTATTGCATCAAGACCACACCAAGCCCTTTGTCTAAGGCATCACATTCCAATACAAAGGTCTTAAATAAATTTGGCACTATTAGGAATGGAGTAGAGCATATCACTCCTTTAAGGATAAGAAGGTTTTCTTAGCAACCTCACTCCATACAAAGGCATTATTTTTTAGCAAATTTTTTAAAGGAAAAGCAACTTTTTCGTAATTTTCAAAAGCTTACTCTCGTATTCCAACGTTTGCATAGCCACAAATTTCTTAGGATTTACTCGCACCCCATCTCGAATGACAATTTGACCCAATTATTCAACTTTTGGAGCCCTAAAAGTGCATTTGGAATGCTTTAAGAGAAACTAGTGGTCTCACCATAGTTGCAAGGCTTTATTAGCATGCTTGATATGGAACTCCCACCTTTTGTTGTAGATTTATATATCATCAAAGAAGAAGAACACAAAATTGTTGGGTATGTGTTATATTCTTTGCATGTGTGTGTGTGGGCGTGTCAGATTCGACAACTGCGTCTAATGATCCCTCTAGTAGTGCTCTTTGTGTCGTGTGTGATGGGTGCTTCCTAAGGGGTTCACATGGGAGGCAGGTATGGCCCCCCCCTGGTTACGCGCAGCGTTCGGGGCAGCGCCCTGAATTATATTTTTTGGGCAGTTTTTGCTATTTTTAGCAGTTTTCTAAATTAATCCTGGATTAAGGGATTAGGGTTTTGGTATCTACAAAATACCTAAAAACATTATATATTGTATGGTGAATGGTGAAATTCGATATAATGAATATAAGAAAGGTTTTTCCCCGATTGAGGGTTTGTGGTATAAATCTCTGTGTACTATGTGTATGAGCCATTGATTAAATTTTGTTTTGATTAAGAATCTATATGCATTGCTTTACTTTACAGGTTTAAAACTTACAAAAATTACGTCAAAAGAGTTGAAAAAACGTGTTCATGAGGATCTGAAAGGTGGATGGAGCATTGCAAAGTCCAATGGGAATAACTAAAAAATCATAATGGCCTTCATGTGTGCATAAATATATCTTAGGGATTTCCACCTGCTTCATATGTATTTGGTAGTATATTGAACAAAGGTCCAGTTTAGCGAAGAACGTTTATTCATGAATCTCATCCAAGAGAACTAGGTTGTATCACCCCAACCTGTAATAATTCATGGATGATATTTTCTATTTCATTCTTCTATGAAAAAAGATTCTTATAAGGAGATACATTGGGTGGTTGGCTACCTAGAACCAAGGGGATTCCATGTTCATGTTCACCACATGAAGGTGGTAAGTTGTGGGGTGTTTCAAAAACATGTTGATGTTTAGTCATGACCAGCTAAAAATTAGGGTGAACCTCCAATTGCGGGGGGGGTGTATCCACTACTTGTATGGCATGAAATTGGGCTATAATACCTAAGTGGCCCCTATTTAATAATCTCCATACAATGAGAGCTAATAATTTTAGGTGAACCAACTATAAGTGATTTTAGGGTTTTTTTCCCTTCCTTAGTGAATCTTATATATAATTCCTTGAAATCCACGGTAACAAGTCCCAAAAAGCATAATCATTATGCATTGAGAACTACATCACCACAAACCATTTTTTCAATAATAAACATGTGACATTTGAGATGATACTCTCATATTTGAAGTTTCATGTTTTCACATCGACCTCCACATTTCATCATACCTCCATTTGCTATTATAAGTTGAAAATTAGGTATGGCATGGAAATAACAATGGGTTTCTTCGGCTACTCTCTAATGGATAATATTGTGGGTGTTTCCATTGTCAATCAAAATAATCACCTTGCAGTTATTGAGGTAACCAATCAACTTTAGAATTTGGGGTGCATAAAATCTAGATGATGAATGGAGAGAAATTTGCAATTCCTCACATGGAGCTTGTAAGATTAGGTCTTCTTGAGGATGAGGAGTTGCTTCTTCACATTATAGGTTGGAAGCATCTTCGATGGGAATATCCTATGTGTGGTCTTGGTGGGGGGAGGGGGCATCTATTTAAAATAATTCATTTTCTTTATGTTTGTGCCCTTTGAAATACTTCCCATCACAATTACAATAGAGTTTGAGTCTTTGGCATTCTTCCATGTCTTCTGAGGAAAATTTTTGGATTTGTAGGGGCTTGATCTAGATTTTGGAAACATACGCTAAAATATAGTAGATATCATATTAATATAGAGAAAACCCATCTTTTATTTATGAATAAAATAGTGGAATATTTTAGAAACACAAATTGGATAGAATTGTGGTAGCTTATCTCTGAAGAGAGAGATATGACAGCTACATTCATTCTCAAAAGCTAATACAAAAGGCCGAAAGGATGGCCTTTTAACATAAATTGAGAACCCTAAAGGTCCAAAACCCTAACCGTAGGAGTTGAAGTGTAAAAAGGTGTTTTTGAAATTCCAAAAGGTATTTTTGGGCGTTAGTTTCTACATCAACTTTTTGAGGGTACAAATTTTGCATACAACCTTTACCTGGCGCACATAGTAGCTCATTGGAAATATCTAACTGGGGACTACAATATTTCAGCATTGGCCTTGGTTTTCCAAAGGTAAACCCAATCCCTTGACCCTTCTCATAAAACATTGTTTAAGGCCCCAAAATGGCCCCAAAAGTTTAGGACCCAAAAAATCCCAGAAAATCATAACAAAAATGTCAAGATGGAGAACCATATTGATTTAGTGAAAGAGGTCGGTGGTCATTGATATCCACCTAGATTGATCCTCCCCACTCAGTAAGAAATATTCCCCATTATGTCAAGTTCCCACAGTAGATGGGGAAACTTTTGTTGAATCTAAATCTTGGTGAGTCATTTGTGTTGCTAAAGAAGTTGTCTTTCTTTGACAACCCGATAGAGTTGTATGTTTTGTTGGTGGGTGCCCTTCATCTTGGTGTCCATGATCCAATCCATTTTAGTCTRCTCAAGGAAGTCAGTATTGAGTTATGTAGGATCCAATTKCTCAGCCACCTCCGAGGTGTCCAGCAGAGGTGGGAAATATAGTCAAATTAGCTCCACATTAAATATTGGGTGTAAGAGAAGGAAAGGAGGAATACTCAATTTCAAAGAATTTTCACCCAYGTCCTTTGTGATGGTGCAAGGAACATATCGGAGTGGTATGATGTTTTTGTGGGGGCGCGTGAGGAGMTCTTTCTACAAAGGTAACCATACCTTGTCACCAACCTGAAAATTGTGTGGAACTTGATGTTGGTCRTGCTATTGTTTGTACTTTCCATTGACCTTATGAAGTATATCCTAAACCTATTGTTGGAGGTGTTGGATATGTTCAACAAATTTGGTTGTTTTGTCTACCTTGGTCTGATCGTGGGAGGACTGCATTGGTGAATATGGAATGGGAAGAGCTACATCAATGGGGGCCAATGGTTGGAACCCCAAGTGCACCTAAAAAGGGTTGTACCCAATAGAGCTATGGAGGGTTATGTTATAGCTATGTTGAACATATGGAAGGATCTCATCCCATGTGCATGGATGCTTGGAGTTGTACATATGCAGGATATGCACAATTATCCTGTTGACCACTCCCATTTTCCCATATGTTTTGGGGTAAAAGGCAATCGACTTGGTTAGCTTGGTGCCCATCATAGACCATAGGTTGGACCAAACGATACTGAGGATCCTATTATCCCTATCTGAAATACTAGTCCTTGGTAGCCCAAAATGAACCCAAACATGCTCAAAGAAGAGACTAGCAGAGGCCTTAGTTGTGATACTCTTTTTACATGGCACCAAAATGGCCTTAAAGAACCAATTGATGACCACAAAGACACAATCATGACCATTTTTGGTGGAGGGAAAACCTGACATGTAATCCATGGAGACTAACTCCTAGGTCTTGTCTAAGGTAGGTAGAGGAGTGCGCATCCATTGCTTCTTGATGAAAGGGTTAGCAATGCACATGAAGTGCACGACTTGATATATTGGTTGACATCGTGTCGAAGCTTTGGCCATTATAAATACTTATGAAGTATGTTGTCTTCTCCACACTAAAGTTCCCTGCCACTCGACTATAATTTTCCTCCCAAATTATTTTTGCACACTCACTCAAAGGAACACAAAGATGGATTAGATAGCAAAAGAGTGCATCTTGGAGATAGAAGTTTAAGACTTGTTTTCCTACACTTAGTGTCTGATAATTAAGAGCGAAGTTAGATTCATTGTTGTATAAGTGTGGCCACACAAAGGTCTTATGCCCATAAGAGTTAAGAATTTTGGTTAGTGCCACAATTGGGGAATGACTGAGGTAGTTTTCAACATGGTTGGTTCTACCCTTCTTGTACTTAATGTTTAAGTGGAATTGTTGTAGGTATGTGGACCACTTTTGATGGCGGTAATTCTACAACTTTACTTGTGTCTGCATGAATTGCAAAGGCTTGTGATTAGTGTGGATGATCATTCACTTTCCCAAAATATAATTGTTCCACTGTCGACGTGTCTGCATTATGGAGTACATCTCCTTGCCATAGGTGGGATAGCTACGAACAACATTAGATAGAATCTATCTATGATAGGCCATCGTATGTTCCTATTGAGTGAAGACTTCACTAATAGCATAATCAAAGGCACCAATCTCAATCTCAAATGGTCGTCACAAGTCTAGTAACGTGAGGATTGGTGTAGAGCATAGCCTATGTTTCAGATATTGAAATGTTTTATGCTATGATTTAGACCAGGAAAACTTGGCTTTAGCTCCAACTTTGGTCACTTGAATTAAGGGCCAAGTAAAGTGAGAGAAACCCAACCTGAACCTATAGTATAAATTGGTGAGGCCTGAGAAGTCGCAAAGCTATATTAGAGTTGTCAAGGCTAACCAATTGTGAATGAATTGGATCTTGGTTAGGTCCATGTGCACCCCATGTTCATCCATAATGTACCCCAAAGTATTGAATTATCTACATGCAAAATGATCATTTCTCTAGATTTGTGTATAAATTGTGTTGTTGCAAGGTGCTCAGGACCCCATGTTCATTCAAGGTGTTCAATATGCTACAAATTTTCTACTCAAGTCCAACTGATAATGAGGATGTCATCCAAATATACGACCACAAAAAATTTTGTGAACAGCCGCAAGATATCATCAATTATTATCATGAATGACGTTGAAGCATTAGTCGAGCCAAAGGGCATGACCAACCACTCAAAAATTAATCCTTTGGATTTGAAGCTTATCTTCCATATATTAGTTTTTTCTATCGAAACCTGGTGGTAGCATGACTTAAAATCAATCTTACTAAAGAACTTGGCACCCTTAACCTAATAAAAAAGATCATCAATCTGAGGGATCGGGTATCGGTTCTTGATAGTGATTTTTTTTCAAGGCTCTATAATCAATACAGAGTCACCATGTGCCATCCTTCTTCTGCACCAACACAATTGGGATCCCACAAGGCAAGGAGCTTGGTCAAATGTGGCCCTTTCATATGATTTCATGAATTTAATGCTTTATTTCCTCATTCTCCAGAAGGGAGTGTATATATATGGGACCATTGGGTAAGGGAGCACCAGGTATCAAGTCAACAATATGTTTGACCTAACAGTAAAGAGGCACCCCTATATGTGAGGTGAATATGTCTCTATATTCCTCTACAATTTTTTCCACCTACTTCTACTGTGTAGAGCAATCTTGTGTTGAAGTTTTGGTTGTCACGGTGACCTTTCATTCATATTATGACTGAACCATGAAGAAGAAAAAAATTGTAGTCTGAGAAATTACCTTTTCTACACTATTTTTCCAAGATCAATGAAATTATAGTAGTGGAAACTACATCTGGTACCCTATAGGGATGACCTCCCAAAGTAACAATGGAAATACGGGGTCTGGACTAATAAAAATCATGATGTTTCCATAGATATGGTTTTCCTAAAATAAATCACAAACTTCAAGTGGGGAAACATCACACAATACCTAATATTTGAAGAGCTCAACGCCATAGGATAGGTGGTACTTATGGTTGACACGAAGGTCTCATCCTTGGCTCAACGAACAGATGGAGTATGGTTGCAGGTGTGGCATTTCCAAAAGCTTTAATTTATTGATGACCTCAGATGATATTAGGTTCTTATATCTCTCGCTATCAATAATGAAATGTAGTGGGGTCCCCTTCACCCACATCTGTGAATGGAAGAGGCATTCCCCCTCCTCAAGCTCCTTTGACCGGTCTAGTTGGATATTTGCAGTTGATATAGTAGTAATGGATTCTACATTCATGATATACTTCCCCTTATCCTTTTCTAAATCAGATTCGAAGTCGGGTTCTGACTCTTTTTCTTTAAACTTAGACAACAATGATTGTTTCAAGCGGCATTCATTAGTGTTGTGCTAGGGTATTTTGTGGAACTCACACCACTTCCCAGTGTCCTTATTATACTTCTCATTACCCTTCTTTTCCTGCGACTTGGTCTGGTTGTCTCAAGGTTGGCTCTCCCTGCTCTGTCCCTTTTTTTGTGAGTTAGGTCCACCTTTACCATAATTTCGTTGTGTCATATTTGTAGACCTAAACTCCCGCTTATTTTGTTGTTTAAATTTATGCTCAATTTTAACAGCATATCAATAAGAAAATCCCAGTGAGGAGATGTTTAAGAAATCCATCTCTACTTGGATGTACCTATGTAGGTTGTTGTGGTACTTCAAAACCAAGTTCCATCGAGAGTGTTTGATACCTAGCTTTGAGCATAAGTTATGGAATATGTTGGTGTACTCTGGCACCATCYGGTCTCTCTCCTGACACAGAGTCATCCATATCTTGTATTGGTCATCATAGCTTGGGTTCTATCCTAAATTTTATAGACTCATATTTATTATATCTCTCCTAGTAAGTTTCCCRCCAATATTTGACATGGTGAAGGGATTTAAGGAGCGTGAAGATGATATTTTTGGTGTTAAAAATTTTTTGAACAAAGTAATAACCCTCTAACATATTTAACCATTTTTCCAAAGTATATGCATCTATTTGGAATTCAAATAAAGGGATATCAAAGTTAACTTGTACCTTGAAGGGTTTCACACCTCCAAAATGGTTGTTTGTTGAAGGATCATGTGAGGGATTCCTCAAGAGACATATTCATAGGATCCCCTACTCCTTCATATATTTGTTCCCTCATCATGGGGAGTCACTTGGGCTGGTGAGAGAGGTCGTCTCCTAGTGAAACTAGATCAAGACCCAACTCTTTATACCCCGACCTTGTCGAGGACATGCACTCAGAAAAAATGAGAAGATTGATTTGATACCATTGATCCAGATTGTATAGGGAATGAAATGAAACACACACCAAAATATAGAAATGAGCACAATAATACAATTCAAACTCAACTTCTATTAACGAATAAAATAGTGGAATATTGTAGAACACAAATTGGCTAGAATGGTGGTAGCTTATCTCTGAAGAGGAGAGAGATGGTGGCTACTCTCATTCACAAAATATAATACTAGAGGTTGAAAGGATGACCTTTTCACATAAAGAAAGAACCCCAAAGGTCCAAAAACCTAACGCTGGGAGGTGAAGCACCAAAAGGTGTTTTTGAAATGCCAA
Organism: Picea mariana; assembly: GCA_032191745.1. Taxonomy (NCBI): domain Eukaryota; kingdom Viridiplantae; phylum Streptophyta; class Pinopsida; order Pinales; family Pinaceae; genus Picea; species Picea mariana. The sequence continues at coordinate 373,905 of JASDQU010105352.1, read as the reverse complement.
AAGGTATTTTTGGGTGTTAGTTTCTACATCAGCTTTCACATACAATCTTCGCTTGGCATGTGTAGTAGCTCGTTGAAAAGATTTGACTTAGGAATACAATATTGAAACATGGACTTGGTTTTCTAAAGGTAAAACTAGTCTCTTAACCCTTCTCATAAAACATCATTTAGGGCCTAAAAATGGCCCCAGAAGTTTAGGACCCTAAAAATCATAATAGAACATCCAAGATGGAGAATTGTGTTGGGTCAGTGGAAGAGATGGATGGCCACCAATATCCACCTGAATCAAGGTTGGGGGTGGTTTTCAAGGGAGGACGAGGATGAGGAGTGAATGATGGTATTTTTGTTTGTGCATTTATGATCACCATTTTAACTTATTTATCTCTCTTATAGGCCTCCAAGCAAGTAGTTGGGTGTTTCATCATGAATTGTGCTTGAATTTCCTCCTTGATATCATTGATGAAACATTATTGAAAAGATAATCAGATATGCCCTCTATACATATTTCCATTTGCTCAAAGGTTTCTATAAAGTATATAACGGTTACTATTTGGCATAATTTTTCCGATCGTCCCAAATAGTGAGTGATGCATTTTAAATTAGCATAAAGGACCTTCACAAACTAGCTCCAAGCAATGTACCCACCATAATATTTCTTATACCATTTTCATGGGGGCTTCACCTTGTTGACCAATAGCTTATCACATTCATTCATAAAGGGGGTTTTCAAATTGTGAARAATAAAGTCWATATAATATTGTAGGTATTGAGGGGATGCATGATATCAAGGGGTTTATAGGTATTAGGGGGAATAAAAAGGAGTATTTAATATAAATAGGGTTTTTTATCAATATCTAGTGAAATTAGGGTTATTATTTAATATCCCACRAATGCACATGATATGTCACAGGTTCCTTGAGTGAAGACCTCGTGACCATTTCCACCATTGCCAATTATATGAATCSAAATATAAGRCACCCACTTTGAGTTTTATTAGGTAATCCGTAATTCCATGGAGAAATAAATAATGTTCCATTTGGGTAACCCAACTTGTTGGATCAAAACCATTAAACTTGTTCATGTCTACATTTGGGAAATGGTGCCATGAATTGTAATCTTGAAAGGGTGGGCGAAGACTATGGCTACTGGAAAGAGTGTGTTAGGGTGAGTCTCTTCATGATTTGAAAATTCCCCCATGGGTAGATCCATATGGTGTTTTTTCCCCTTGTCCTTTTTGTATACCAATAGTAATCCTATCCATACTTTAAGATCAACACTTTGTTGGGTCATCTATTGGGCCATCTATTGGATCATCTGGTGGGTAATCTTGGATGTAAGTTCAATACCTTGTTCATCAATGTTTTCTTCAAGCTTCCAATACTTAGTTTTCAGGTCCTCATTGTTTTCCATGTTGTGATTTTAGGACAGGGAACCACTTGAGATCCCATTGAAGTGTTATTGTTAACTTATCTCAATACAACCAACAACTTGAGGAGAGTCTTTTAAGAGGTATCACCAAAAACTATATTATCGGTACACACAAAAAGGGTTACTCAAGAGGTCTTCCCACATGATCAACATAACATAAGGAATCTTTTCAAATAGGTCTCCCACAATGGTACAAGTAGGACCTAGATTTCTTTTCATTTCTTTTCTTTTACTCTAGTTGGAGTATTACTCCCAATTGAGTATTACTGTGATGATAGAATTTTCAAATTTTTGTTATACTCAAAGATGTAGGAATTTTATTGGCGAACTCCAGAAGCTAGGGTTTTCAGGATCCTAAGGACAAGGGAATGTCAAATTCTATATCTCTTTGATATATCAAATGTTTTCCAATAATAGTACTTCGCTAAATCTTCCATGGCACMAACTAAGGATGATAGATTGTACCCTTATCTATACTACATAATTCCATGGTATGTGAGAGTAATCTCCCTGAGCATTGTTCTCAATGTATAATAGCAACAAGATGACTGTCAATTTATGTAAATATGGTTTCAGGGGTGCCTAGAGGGCTTCCAATATACCTGAGGGTATATGGAAAGAAAACCCATATAAAAGGGTTGTCTAATGTGGTACTACTTGAATGGGTACCAACAAAGGTTACAAGGGTGTCCAACTAGATGGCACAAGTTGTATTCTCTTCATGTATTCTTCCCCTATCGCATGCCTAATGATAGATATATATGTTATTTAAAGACCCCAAAACACTAAACTAAAAAAAATGTCAAAATTTGGATGTGTGTTGGCTTTGGAAAGACTATGATACCACTTGTAGTGTTCCTTAACTCTTAGACTTGAAGCACAAACTACGTGTACAGAATATAACTATAGAAAAATAGAGACAAGAGACAAATAAAATGAAATATGCAAAATATACCATTGTATTAATGATTAAGAGAAGAAAGAAAGAAAGCAATGTTCATTTGCATATAATGTGGGCCTTATTTGATAAGAAGACATATCCATTAATTGTCGTATGGGTTGTATTCAAAGAAGATGGCCACATACATTAATTGACTCGCTCTTAAATACCTTAAAGGAAAGAGGTTAGGGTACGACCCTAACATGAGGAAACAAACTTATCTAAGAGTCTTAGAGTGAACTTCTAATGGCCACAAATAAATTGGTATTCAAATATTCGAGGTAAGTTGGTCATTCACACTCAAATTGAGATTGAAGATAACAATTATGTGATTCTTATTAATATTCATATAGGAAAAGGATAATATCTCTCATCCCCCAATCTATATTGGCATTACTCTTAATTATGGTCTATTCAAAGGACACATGTAATTCTTGTACAAGTTATTTAGGGTTAGAGTTATACACATCTTTGAATTATAACTTGAATTCTACTTTTTGGGAAAAGGAATATAAAGTCATATAACACACATGTGTGATGTGCCCCAACTGCACATGTTATTCCAATTGTTCCATCAAGTCCAAGAGAATATGTGCCCTACCACCTAGATCCATATGTCTCATCTTGTGTGAGTTGTACATGCTAGAAAATAAAATATAGTTACAAATACTTTAAATTTATGTTTACCAAATATTTTTCAATTGTAAAAGTAATACAAATTAGTGAAACTATAAAAAAAATATGTTGTACTAACCTTGTTCAAGAAACTATACTAAATTGGATTCTCTGTCAGGCCATGAAAAGTATGCCTACAATGAGAGCATTGATGCAGAACAATTCTGCTAGAACTAGAATGGGTATCATGGCCAGATGTAGTGCATGGTCTAGAATCAATGTGGCCTAAAGGCCCTACATATGGTGGTCTAACATCCTTAGATGATGGATCGTGATTGAAATCTACCAAAAACATTCTATGTTGAACTAAACTACATGTCAAGGACGATATCGCAGTACTAGTGGCTCGAATATTGTCTCTGAGTTGAGGTGGATTGGGGGATTAGGAATACAACTAGGAGCGAGTGGCCCTCTTAATGGGTTACACATGGCCATTGTTCAATCCTAAGTAGAGCCAAGATTGACCCCATAGAATTCACCAATGTCAAAACAATTGACATGGAAATCCATAATAAACTCAGACCATAATTTATGAATAGAAACAAGGGAACCTCCTTGTTATTGCAGGGAGGTCTATCAAATACCATAAACCGCTTATCCATCCAATGGTCTTTCCATTTCTAGAATGTGCACTAGTCCATGCAAAGTTGCTTCTTTCTCAGATCAAGGGGTTAATCAGTTCTATGGTCAATAAACAATAGAATAATCATCTCTTTAGTTATATGTAAAAATTTTACCTCCTCCTTACTTATTTTGGTTGAGTAGTGTTATCTCATCATATCCCTATGTATGTTGTTAAGTGAAGTGTCCAATGAAATACAAGATGGTTCTCTAGTATTCATAAGCTCACCAACTAAGTTTCTAAGTTATGGGGGGTTAGGGTTTGGGTTTGGATTAGCATTTAATTTGCAAATAAATAATAACAAAATGTTTTTAAAAATTATGTAAATTTATATAACTTAACAAATACAAAAATGAAATTTCAAATAAAATCTACTTGTAAATGAGAGCTCCTCTTTGGAAATGTCGAGTGCCAAGGATGCTAATGTCCCTCCTACTTGTCCTTGCCGAGATGGGTTGAATTAGTAGAAGCATGCTCATGGTTTGATCCGTAAAATACCATGGATATTTCATTGTATAGTTAGTCACAACATATCTAATAAAATATTGAAATCTTTACTGTGAAGGTTGATTTCCTTTAGATCTCAGATTCTTTAAATTATTGATTTTTTGCTTAAAATTTGTGAAATAGTTGAAATGTGAAAAACATAAAATAGAGAGAAATACTCACACGTTGTCCACAAATAAACACAAGATATGACCTAGGAAACCCAATACGGGAGAAAACCTAGCTCTAAGGTGAGGCCACTCTGCTCTCTTTTCTTCAAATGCAAGTACAAAGAAAGTGGCACTCTCTGTGGAGTTTCCTTTGACAGTGTGTCATGTATGGTTGCTACAGAATCTCTCATCCTTTGTTATGCTCACGGAATACAACTATCAGATGTTTTTCTCAGATATGGAACAATATACAATGCAAAATAATGGAACCCCTTCTCTTCTTAGTGGCTCAATATTTAACATAGCTCAATAGTTGTTTAGGGTTAAGGTATTGAATTCCTTAACCCTCAATTAGTTATAGGGTTTATACCTTCTATGATGTTCTAGAAAATCCACTACGTGGCTAGCCCCACATGTTTAAGTAATGGGGGATAACGTGGCATCCACTCGCACCATGGTGATTAATACAGTAGGTCAACTTGCGGGAAGCATAACTTTCGCATACGAACTTTGATTAAGGAAATTCTTTCATCGTTGGAAAGATCTTGGTGTATAGAATATAGTCGGCAACTCCATAGTAAGGTTTTGACCATGAAAAAGTGTTGTTGTATGCCTCAAAATGGCTCCAAAAGATTTTAGACAATGTTTTAGACCCAAATTTTCGAATTGGGACCAGTTGTTAAAATGGATTTGCAAGTGGATTCCTCCAATTTTTTCACCCATAAAGCATCGAGAAAGATGACAAATAATAGAATGATCCAATTCATGGTTGGGGAGAAGAAATAGGGAAAAGTGCCAAAATTTGGGGGGGATGAACAAAGTGGCACACTTCAAAAACATGTGTGTTACTTGTACTTAAAAATGACATGGAAATTTTGGTTCCACAAGGCAATGGCCTATGTGGAGCTTCACAAGGCAATGGCCTATGTGGAGCTTCAGCAAAGGACGAAGCTATTTAAAAACGAATGTGTGCATATTTCAAAGGCATGAGTGTTCCTGAAAAAACAATAGGTCTGCATTCTCATTGCAATGAAAAGGGGCCCCTTCGTCTATTTTTAGCTTAAAAATTGCTCTAATTTTAGTTTTAAATTTTGGTTTTGATTCTTTTGGAAAATCATGTATTATCCAAATTTGGTTGGAGCAATCATTAAAATTATATTAGATTAAATAAAAATTACAATAAATAGAAAGATTTTACTTTCCACTAGTGGTTCATGTAGTGACAACATAACTAATATTAGTGTAACATTTTCAAAAATTATGATCCATGGTTGGTTGGTTGGTTGTGAATAGTATAGTAGAAAATGGTTTGAAGAGGGGGTTATCAAAGAAGATAGGTGTCCAATAAATAAAATAAGATGGAATGTCAATGGGGTAGACTTTAAAATTGAGTGTAGCATAATTAAGAACATGAGGAATTGCTTTCACAAGTCTATGGGTGCAATTCTAGTCATTAATGAAAAGCACTTAGGAAACAAAAAGAAAAAAGAAAAATGCACCAAAAATTAGTAGAAAAATGCTACATTAAAAGAAAATAGAGAAAAGATGCCAAAAAATAAAAGGAAATCAAAGTGTGAAACTACTTGAAGTTTAACATTCTATAATGTGAAAAACAAATAATAGCACAATTAAGAATTAGATATTTAGGTTCCATGGACACAATTGCGACCATTAACTAAAAACACTTTATAAAACAAAAAACAAATAATAACACAATTAAGAACTACATATTTAGATTCCATTGATTGACACAATTGAGACCATTAACTAAAAACACTTCATAAAACAAAAAGATAAAAGAAAAAATGTTGAAAAACCATACTATATAAAAGGAAATGAAAAAAAAAGGGCAAGAGATCGAAACGCTAAAAAAATATTATAAATCATGTAAAAAAAAAATATAAGAAAAAGATCAAAATTCAAAACTAATCTTATAAACAAATAATAACACAATTAATAATTAACTAATCAAAAGACAGGTTATATTTAATATATAGAAATGTGGAGGTAGAAAGTGAGGAGCATTTTCTCTTATATATACAATAAATAGATTAAATTATAATATAAAGATATATTTAATATATAGAAATGTGGAGGTAGAAAGTGAGGAGCATTTTCTCTTATATATACAATAAATAGATTAAATTATAATATAAAGATTGAATTATAATATGATAGGGAAGATGAAAACAACCCAAAAAAATATTATTTTAATATGTTCAAATATGGAAGTTAAAAGACAATGTTACCTTACATTACTTGAAGAATCTTATAGAAATATAATTTATATATAAATATAAGAAACAAACTTTCCAAAAAGATATATTAAAAAAAGTATAACAAGGAATGTACATAAGATAAATTAGGTGTTGTCTAATTATTTTAAGTTTTGGCTTTTTTTTCTAGGAATTAGGGACTTAAATCTGAACTAAATCACAAGTTTCTATTGTTTAAATTGCATTTTTGAATGCAGAAATGGATTCAGCTTCATGGAAAACCCCTGGGACACCAAAATTATACAAAAATAACAACTCAATCTACAGATCCAACAATCAATTGCTAGATTCCAGGCAAAGTTTCATAATCAAAGTTTAATATACCATTGTATTGTGCTCCAGAAAATGGATCTCAATCTACATTCATACCACTACTTTCTGAAATCAGAGAGGCATTTTTTATAGAGCTCGTGAGATTACTGGATATTCTTAAGGGATTGATTTTAAAATCACTGGATATTCTAAAGGTATTGACTATTGTCCAACAAGTAATGACAATGGAAGATCCTAATGAAATGCTAATGTTTTATGCACTTGACAAATTTTATGTGGCATAATTTCCTTCAACAATGTCAAGATTCAAGAAAGAGAGAAAATATTGAAAGGATGACCAATTCATTTATTGACACTTCCTTCAAAAATGTTGCACAAAGATGAAGGTCTATTTTAGGAACCTGCTTGGAAGCAAAATGCAGACCCCTCCAGACAACCTATACAAATATCATTGCACTTCTGAAGAGAAATCAATTGAACCAACCCCTTAAGATATGTTGTGGATAGAGAGGTCACAGGTTAGAGGTTCAAATCTGGTCAAGTCCCTTGGGAGTTGTCAACTGCTATTGTAGCTGGCATGGATAGCTTGAACTTATCCTTGTTATTAATGCTCTACACTCTATGCTCTTACAATAAGGACTTCAGTTGGATAGACACCCATCTGTCATTACTTTTGATGTGGAATCCTTTTACTTCATCATCCTTCAGTAATAGTGTAATGCTAGTTCCATCTACATGTGGGTTGAGGCCTAGAATAGTTTTTGAACTTCTCAAAGCCTACGCAAAGTAGTCAAGCTTGAGGTATAATTTCTCACCAGTTAAACTTTACAAACTTACAACAAAATTTATTTTAATTTTTGTATTGTGTGCATCCAATCTCCCTCAAAAGACAGATGGAAAAAAGTAATTACAAGGACGATTCACTACTCTGGTATCATTGCATATATTACTACAACATTCAATGAAAATATGGGGAAGATGCTACGAGGGTTAGCATATGATAAAACTATGAAGCACGTGGTGGGTCCCATGGAAAATGTCATAAGGGTTGGAGCATATGCTTGCCAAGTTCCAACATATCAAAAAATATTTGATTCGACAACTAGTTAAAGAAAACTTCAAATAACATCTTCCTAACATAAAAAAAATTATAGTAACAACAGTGATATTGGCTCCAACAAAAATTATAGTAACTACAGTAATTGTATCCGAGGAAGGCTTAGGGATCTTGATTGTAATTTCTTTTGGACCCGCGGGAAAAGGTGGTTGGAAAAGGTGGCATTGATTCCCTGTAATGGTTGGTTAGTTGGTTGGTTTTTTTATGCCTTGACTTTATATTCACGTTACAAGAGACTCTTGGAGATAAGAGATAACCATTGTCCACAGTTAGTCAATAACTTGGTGCAGAGCCTACATAAGCAGGGATAGAGATAAAGACAAGGACAAAGATAAGCTTGGCCTTATCCTCCTTATGTAACGAATGATTGATTTTACGTATGAATGCACCAAACTATTATGTGTTGTGCTCTTGCTTGAAATAAGGAAGGAGAAGGGGAAATTATATCAACTTAATGTAGTTAGAGGAAGGATCACCCAAGGGCACCCCAATCATTGAGCATAATCGTAAAAAAACTCAAGTTGATATTAGGAGTAACACAATAGGGACATTTGTTGGTAAGGACACCACCCTCACCAAGGTTTGGGTAGGGGACACACAGATCATGACATATCTGCAATTTATTAACATGACTATTGTTAAAACTATGGATAAAATGGATAGAATATATAAGCCACCCAACCATCAACTACCAAAGAAGGATTGGGTTGACATTAAGTGCCTATTTTCTTTAGGTGTCCCTAACTCTCATGTAGTTATTCTAATTTTTACCCAAATTTCATATCATTTGATCAAACTCCTCAATTCTTCCTTCTTAGTTGTTTGTTAAATGAACTTTCACCATATCTTGTTTAATGCCTCCAATTGGCAATTATGTTTGGAATATTGCACATTAGTGTTGCTAGACCTATATCCTTTCCTCTTCCATCATATCCTTCATTATTTTACCTGTTTCACCTTGAGGGAGAGCTACTTTGATGATATCACCTTCTTCTTTGGCTTCTTGGTTGACTCTCTTCTTTTATTCAACAACACCATTGAAGTTACTTTTCTTGTCTACTTCCCAATATTTTTTTTCTCATTCAACTTATTTCTTGGCCTTTATTTGTGCTTTGTCTGTTGTGTTTCTTTCCTATGTCTTTTAGTTGCTTCATCGACCTTCGTTTTCACTTTTGCTTCTTGTTCGAGGTTTTTCTTTGTTTTGGATTCTGCTTTTTGTTTGCATTTTTTCTTTCGTTCAACTTTTTCATTTTGTTTATATATTTTTTATTTATTTGAACTTATACTATGTTAACACTCACCATATTAGTCTTTTTTTTTTCATATGTGCACTCATTTTCATATGTCTATGTAGTATGTCCTTTTTTCTTGGTGCCCCCATTCTTCTATCTTTGAACCCATTGTTCCTTTTGACTCTCTTCCTCCTTTGCTTTGTGAAGTACATGATCATGCACTTTAATGGTTCTAGATATTGTTTCTTGAGTGTGTTGAGGGACTTAATGTCAACTCAATCCTTCTCTGGTAGTTGATGGTTGGGTGGCTTATATATTCTATCCATTTTATCCATACTTTTGACAATAGTCGTGTCAAGAAATTGCAGATATGTCATGATCTATGTGTCCCCTACCCAAACCTTAGTGAGGGTGGTGTCCTTACCAACAAATGTCCCTATTGTGTTACTCATAATATCAACTTGAGTATTTTTACGATTATGCTCAATGATTGGGGTTCCCTTGGGTGATCCTTCCTCTAACTACATTAAGTTGATAGAATATCCCCTTCTCCTTGTTTATCCATTGCTAACATCTATTTGGGTTGTTGGCTCTTAGGGATGATTTTGTTCATAGGAGAGTATTTGAAAAGTAATGGCCATGCAAAAAGACCTAGAGAAGCCAAGAAACCAAACATTCAAACAACTCAAGAAACCACAATATTTATCATCATTCCACCTGAGGCTCACAAGGAATCCTTTGATCTTTTTCTAAAGCATAAAGTAAGGGAATAAATCACCAATCAAAGAACAAGAATGAAAAGAATACAATAAATCAAAAGAGAAACCCCCATAATAGAAATAGTAAGGCCTTTCCAAACCTTACTAATTAGGATGTGATGGAATGTGCAACAAAATATTTGAGCATGCGTGATTGACCACCATTTCTACAGTCCAAGGGACCTGAAACAAAGCTAAACTAGTATGGTTTAGGGAGGATGATACAACTTAGAATAGAGAATGGGTGGCATCCTTTTGATTGGACTATGCAAACCTTATTCCTATGAATGGAAAGATCTTATTCATGAACATGATGAATGATCTAAAATATCAAATCACATTCCACACCTCCTTCTAAGGGGACATTGCTCAGTTAAGTTAAGGTTGTACTGGCATTTATGGGCAATTTCCCTTGAGGATGACTCATCAACACTACTTCAAATAGTCTGTCATGATTCCCTTCCATCACTATTTATCTTGTACTAAAGTTTTGGCCTCTCTTAAATATATCCACAACAATAGGAGGGGAGGAAAGAAGTTGACTAAGTGTGTAAGTTGTAATAGACCTTTTGGAATCAAATATTTGTGGATATGCATTGTTGGATTGTGTGCAAAGAAAAGGAATAAAGCATTGAGGATATGCATTGTTGGCATGTGTGCAAGGAGAAGGAATAGGCTTCTCTTCATTGAGATATGTTAGTGAATCTACATATTTTCTATGCATGTGTCATTTATAAAGGGATAAAATCTATGCAAACCAACATGTCGAGATCATGGAGTAATTGCATATGTAGGTGTGCATACAACGAAGAGTGGAAATTCTATATTATATCTATTGTGTTTATTAGTACTTTGTTATGAAATTGCTTGGATTTGAAAGGAGTGTAGCTTTGCTCAGATTGACCATGACCTATTGGGATAAGTTTTGGATAAGTTGTATATCTACTATAGAATGGTGGAACCTATAAACTTCTTATGGAGGACCACGATATTACTTTGCAACAATTTGAAATAAGAGCAAGCTAAA